>JAJIBD010007724.1:0-92141 GCA_021461705.1 Cryptotis parvus | reverse complement strand
AGGCAAAATCTCTCTAGCAGAGTGAGGAGGGGTTGCATCTCTGAAACCAGAAAGCAGTTCAGAATGCAATTTGTAGGGGATGGCATTAATACCTTTATCATGAATAGTTAGCAGATCCCAGACTCTGGATCCCACTAAGGTCCAAAATCCATCAGAATAATTCACTTTGGCATTGCTTTTAGAGTCAGAGACATGTTAGTTTGCCCGGAGGCACCCTGGGATGTCTCTGAACTAGGAGAACCAATTACGTTTATGCTTTGCTTGATCCAACATGGTCAAGTACTCTTGGAATATCTCCATATATGTCCCACGGGCACGGGGGACCTGCAGGAACAGAATATTGATCTGGGGCAAGCGAGATTCATGATAAAAATATTTATGCCATATAAAATTATGAAATCAGTCCAATTCTGCCCAAACTCCCATTGTGTCTGCTCTGGAGATTCCCCAAAGGCAGGGACCACTCTCCACATAAGCTAAGTGTAGCTGGAGGCTAAGGGCTCAGTAGGGCATGTCACCCAACAACATATGAACTAAACCTAAACTTCCAACTGTAGATGACTGGATCTAGAAGCCGTGGTGCACATACACAATGGAATCCTATGTAGACCTAGGGGCTACCCTGAAAGCTTCTCTGCAGACTTAGCTCTCGCCCACGCGCTGTGTAGCCCAGCTCAGTGTCGGCACTGCTGTCCTCTCATCTGCCTGGTTTCTCCACTGGCTCTTCTCTGGCACCTGTACTTTCCCCCACTGCTTAAAAATTACCTATGAACCTGATCATCTACTGTTCTAATGTAAACACTGGGAGAGCTGGGACTGTGATGGTAGAACCCAGATTAGATCCTGCAGGAGGAGCTCCATGAATAATCGTTCAACAGGTGAGTTCAGTGAATGAACGGAGAGCACCTGGGGCAGGGGTAGTTCAAGGTTTCACTCTGAGTCCGCTTCTCAGGCAGGGCTGCATGGAGGGGAAGGAGGGGCCTGGGACTCTTGACTGCCCTAGCAGGCCTGGAGCACCGCTCTGATATTCCTCCAGGGGGCGAGAGCGAGGCCCAGGAGCCAGCGCCGATAGTGCTCTCTTCTTGAAGTTCAGTCTTAGAATCTGCAGGGTTTGGGTCATTCTCCTTCTTGGAAAGTTCACGAGGGAGCCAAGATCTAAGGGATATGACTGGCCCTGCCTGGCCCTGTCTTGGTGGGTCAGGGGAGTCAGGCAAGGCCCATGTGAGGGCAGGTAGATGCCTGCAGCTGGTAGCAGCAGCTAGACCAACTTGGGTTGGTCCAGAGCTGGGGAGTTGTTTACTCAAATTTCTGGAAACTAACAGTAGTTAGAACTCACAGCTTCATCTCCTGACCCCACCCCTCCAGCAGCCAAGGCCAATAGATAGTCCCCAGGGAGGCAGGATCCTGAGCGCCAGTACCAGAGCGCGCCTCTCCTCCAGGGCTTTCCACAGCCCCAAGCCCTGCGACTTTCTTTACTAATTCTTTTTATTAAATCACTGTGAGACACGCAGTTATGAAGTTGTTCATGATTTGATTCCAGTCAAACCATGTTCCAACACCCATCCCTTCACCAGTGTACGTATACCACCACCAAGTCCCAATTTCCCCTCCACAACCCCCATCCCCTGACTGCATCTATGATAGACAATTTTCTTTCTTCTCTTTCTTTCTCTCTCTCTCCTTCTCCTCCCTCCTCTCTCTCTCTGTCACTCTCTCTCCTTTTTAGGTATTAAGATTTGCAATGCAGCTACTGAGGTTATCATGTATATCCTTTACTCTCAGCATCAGTTCTTGTCCAGAGTGACCACTTCCACTGTCATTATCTAGTCGTCCCACTGCCCTCCAGCCCCACACACTGTGGCAAGCGCCCGTGGACCAGTCCTCCTGCTCCCTGTTTCTTCTGTCTTGGATATCAGTCTCATACTATGTTTTTTAATAGCCCACAAATGAGCACAATCACAAATGTCTGGCCCTCTCCTTCTGACTCACTTCACTCAGCATGATCCTCTCCATGTCTAGCCATTTATAATTGAACTTCATGGCTTCCTTTCCCTTGTGTCCATGTAGTATTCCACTGCCTGCAACATTCTTGTGTTGCTGGAGCCAGAAAGCTTACATGGGAGACCTGGCTCTGACTCTGCGTGTGATCTTGCCCCGTGCTTAGCCCAGGCATTAGTGAGTATCTATTTTGTTATTGTTTGACTTATACTTTATGTCCATTCAATGTGGTGTGCTACTTGCTATATCAGTATACTAGGGTTTGAGAAGTCGCGCCCAGGAATCCTAAAATTTGTAATGGGATGATGAAGTTGAAATTAAATTTATGGTGATGACTTTGAGTCATAGTCACAACTGCCAGGCCTTGAGAAACAACAGGGAGATGGGGGAGGGAGCCCATCCCCAACTCAGTGAAAGCCTGGAGATTTCAATCGCAAAACCCACATACCTGAGTTTTTCAACATATTCATTTCTGGGTGGGGTTTGTCCAAACAGTGGAGTCTGGCTTTGAAACATGGTGGCAAGTGTGGAGTGTTGAGGTTTTCAGCTTCAGGGGCTCTGTTGGGACCCAAATCTATCCCCCTCCACGTGCCCCAGTATAGTCAGCCTGGCATGGGGACCGGAAGCATCTCTCCTTATGAGAATTTCTTAACTTCTTGTTTTGTTTTGTTTTGGGCCACCCACCCAGCAATGCTCAGGGATTACTCCTGGCTCTGCATTCAGGAATTATTCCTGGCAGTGGTTGGGAACAATATGGAATGCCAGGGATTAAAACCCAGGTCTACTATATTCAAGGCAAGAGCCCTACCTTTCTGCTCCAGAATTTCTTAACTTCTGGTGTCTCTGTTTTCTCCACTGGAAGATGGGGATAACAGTAGACCTTCCTACTAGGACTGACAGGGCTCTGTAAATGCATGTAAAGCACTTAGTGAAAGACTCTAAGTGCACTTATATAAAGCACTTTGACCAGGCCACTGGGTGAGTTAAACAGTATAAGTGGCTCCTGTTGTCATCAGACTTTGTGTGTGTGTGTGTGTGCATGTGTGTGTGTGTGTGTGTGTGTGTGTACTTTCTTTCCTTTTTTCTTTGTTTTGGCTGTGCTCAGGACGACTCCTGGCTCTGCACTCAGGAATTACTTCTGATGGTGCTGGGGGACCATATGGGATGGCGGGATTGAACTTGGATCCAGCTTCATGCAAGGTAAGCACCCTACCCACTGTACTATCTCTCTAGCCCCAGCCTTCTTTCTTTTTTTAAACCCTGCCAATTTGTGTTTCCACCGATTCCAGCACAGTACATGGACACAGGGGTGCTTCATCAGGAGTTTATGGACTGCTATGGGAGCCCACCTGCCCTCTTCCTGGTCACTGCCTCTGCCACTGGCTCTGGGCAGCACAGGGCTATCTCCATGGCTGAGGCCCTTCCCTCCCACAGCTCTGCCTGAGCCCCGGCAATTTTCCTGGCAGCTCCCACATTCTGGACTAACTTTAGGTTTGGTTTCCAGCTGTGGTTGGATTTTTCTGTTTGAAAAATATTTTTAAGCAGCTGGTGGGGAAGGGATGGAGAGGTGGGAGAAAGAATAATAAATAAGCTCGTGAAAGGAAGATTGTCTAAGAGCCTGGATGCTGCTGGGGTCTGCAGCTGGCTCCTGGGCCGGGCAGGCAGCAGGGAACTGGGAGCACAGGGAAGCCCCGGTAGCCCCACAGGCCGAGGAGAAAGGCCTGCGCCGCTCCTGAGCAGCTCTTGTGCTTGCTTTCTCTTGGTTCCCAACGTGAAGTCTGAGGCTGCAGCATGGAAGCGGCAGGTGGGACTGAGGGTAGACAGGGAAGCGTCCATCCAGAACCCCCTTTTCAGCCCAACCACCTGTTTTCCTTCAAAGTGTGGTTTCCTTCCACATGGTTACCCACATAATAGTTAAGTTGCTCTTCACTCCTCCAACTCCAGCCCTGCTTCCCAACCACCCCGCACCATTCCATCCTGCACCTATGCTTTCATCAGTTTTCTCCTCCTTCTCCTCCCCTTAACTCTGCTCAGTCATTGCAGGCCCTTTTCAGAAGGCTTTGCTCAGTGAGGAGACCGCCTCAGCCGGCAGCGGCCCAGGCCCCGCTGGCACATGGAAGGTTCCCACTGGCCCTGTACAGGCTACAGAGAACTGCAAAAGACAGAGATCCATAGAAACTCCAGGCTAGAAGAGAAAGTAAATCATAGAGTCCAACAGAAGCCAAGTCAGAAAGAGACAGGGAGCAAGTCAGATGTGGGGGTAGGGAGTTGACCAGTCACCAGGCAGTGCCTGGGCAGGCCCACATGGAAATTCCTGTGGCCTGTGATGGCAGGGTAGGTTTAGCCCCTGATGGCTGCCTGGTGCCATGGGATGCTGGGGCCCAGCATGGGGTCTAGGGCCTGAAGGCCCTGCCCTCCCCGCCTATTCCCTGAGAGCTGGGAAAAGGCAACTGGGGCCATATTCTGTGCAAGATGGAGCCCCTAAGGTTGGCAGAAAGAGCTTCAAAGTCTAGAGGAGCCAGCAGTGGGGGCAGGAAAGCAGAGTAGTAGGAGCTGATGTTCCTGGGCAGGGTGGGATGTGCCAATGTGGGGGGCAGGGAAGGCCTAGACTAAGCGCCAAGGAAGGGCCTGGCTGGGCTGCTGAAGATGGTGAGTCAATGTGGAAGACAGGCTGTTTGGGTCCAGGTTGTCTTGCACGGTTAGGGAAGCTGTGCTTGCTGCTCTCTCTTCTGTGTGTGCAAAGGTGGAAGAAAGCCCTGGCAAGGGAAACAGACACTTTTTCCTTGGGGCCTCCCCAAAGCCATCTGTGTCACAGGCCTCGGAGGACACTGCCCTCTCTCCCCACAGCGAGGCAGGCAGTGCAGGTCTAAACTCATAACTAAACTCTCTATTTAATAGCAGATCCTTGCCAAATAGCTTAATCAGACCCCCAGCAAAATGGAGAACTGCAGTGTTCCCAAGAAATATAAACGAAAACAAGAATTTGTGCTTCTTAACACAATTTTATATTTACACCAAACATGGAAATTTCACAAGCTTTCTTCCTTCTTATGAAGCATCCTATATTAAGTATAAGTGTATGACTAGATAAATAATTGTGAATCAAAGGCCCATGTTTCCACCGGCCAGGTCAGGCTGTAGAGCACTTGGGAATGCGGCTCAGAAGAACTTACGCCTTGATGCTCAAGGCCCTGCCTTCAACTTCTGGCACCGTCAAAGGAAAAAAGGGCAAAGAAAAACACAACAGCAGAATAGTGCCAGCACCCCAGAATAGTGCCAGCACCCCACAATGCCTGTTTTCTTCCTCCCTAAGGGCCCCATCCCTCTGCCCTGGAGGGAACCAGGATCCTGACTTCTGTGATCATCATTTCCTAGTTTGTCTTCCAAAGTCTCTTAGATATTATCATATTTGAGTTTCACAATAGCTCACTCACCGCACCGCGCCCCCCATTTACAGTTCAGGAAACAAAGGGTTAAAATGTATATGTAGGGGCTAGAGTGGCCGGTAACACAGTAGGGAAGGCATATGACTTGCACACAGCAGCTGACCTAGGTTTGATCCCTGGCACCCCATATGGTCCCTTGAGCCAGCCAGGAGTGATTCCTGAGTGCAGACCAGGAGTAATTCCAGATCACTGCTAGGTGTGGTCAACTCTGCCAGCCAAACTCTAAAAAATAAGGCAAATAGTCCAAAGAGAGTCAGAGTGTAAGGAGCAGAGACAGGATCGCATTCGGGTTAACCTATCCAGAGGCATCTCTTTGTTAACCCAGGGTCCACAGGAAGCCTGAGAAGAGCCACAGTGTTGGAGACCAGGACATAGACCATCTCCATGACCAGGGTGGGTCCTGTACCACCAGATTCACTAACTACCCTGACTCCCTGGGATTCTGCTCCACGAGGACCTGGCAGGGCATGAAGGAGGTGTATGGAGGTTGAGGAAATTGGTAGTTGGACTGGGTGCTTGCCTAGAGAGGCACGCCCTGCCTGACACATGCCAAGGCTCCTGGCAATATGGGCATGAGTCTAAGCCAGTGTGGTGCCAAGATTTTGCCAGACTTGCCAGATGTGCCTCGCTGGTGGACCTGGGGGGCTTGGCATGAGCCTCATGTGCGTGTGTGCCCTCACGGTCCCCCATCCCTAGCTTCTTTCTCTTAATTATAAAACTACGCTAAGCTTATTATTTTCAAAAAACATCAAAATATTTTTGATATCTTTTCAAATTCTATTTCTAATGATCCCATATGTAACTTATTTGAACTATTTGGGATTTATACTTCTATACATCAAAGTACATCCAAACTACACTTACTTAGATATGTAAATACATATTCACATGTACTAGTTTTAGGCTTAATAATTTTTAAGAAAACTGAATCCATGTATTGTTTGTCAACTTTTTTTTACTTAAGTACGCTTTGACTGTCTTCCATGTCAATATATGTGAGATTCTTTAGTTCTTTTCAACAACTAAAGTGTTGGCCATTAAATAGATGTGCCACCGTGTTTAACTGGGTGCACTCCTGTGTCCGAGCTTCCTAAGCAGGCTGGAAGCTCAGAGGGTGCAGTGCAAGGGTGGTGGGGGGGCACGGGGACTGACATCACCTGGGAGGCAGCCCGGTGTCAGCTGCCCTTTGACGTCCTACAAATGGATTCTTCTGGCACTGACCTGCCCAGGGTTTACATCTCCTTCTTTGTCCCCTGACCCCTTCCATTTCCTCTCCTGACCCTTGACCTCTCTGCAGTGTTGCAGTGTGGGGGGGCTACCAGGTGAACTCTCTGCTCGGAGACTGGCTGATGCCAGAGATGTGGAGGAACTGGGGCTTGAGGGGACCCAGCATTGCACACAACCCGCATGCCACTCAGTTCTCCTCCTGCTAAGGTCACCCCAGGAGAGGGCGCCCTGTTGATGGTGACCTGGCACTGTCTGTGCCCAGATGGCAGCTTCCTTCTCCCCAGAGGGCATGGGTGGCAGGATCAGTGCCAGGTAGGCCTGGTGCCCCCGCCCCTGCACGATGTCATGGAAAATCCAAAGCCTTGATCTTTGTTCTTGATTGCTCCTCCCCGGTTTTTACAACTGGAAAGTTGCGGCCTCTTTGTTCCCATCTGCTTGGGAGGGGAGCGCTGACTCAGCAGTTGGGGGCACAGCACTTGGCATTTGGAGGAATAGCCATGACCCTCTTTTCACTCCTGCACACAATTTACCTGTAACAGATGGCTCTTGTGTGCAAGGAGGTCGAGGTGCAGGCCTGCCCCAGCCTTTGGCTTCTCCGTCCTGGGTGGGCTGTCTCCCTAGCGCAGGACTCACCCTCGGCCTGTGGAGGCGAGTGATTTCTGGCTGACTTTGTCCCCTGGCAGGGCGAGTGTGTCTGTTATCAAGGGAGCCAAGAAGAAGTTTATAGTAAGGAGATCATTTTGCAAGGTAGCTATACCGCCCCCCACTCTGGCCCAGCCCAGCTCCTTCTGCCCCCACCCCGCCTCTCCCCCTCAGGACCGGGTTCATGGAAACTTCTCAGGTCAATGATTCTCACCTTCCTTTCCTCCTCAGGAGCAAGGGGCCCAGCCCCCCTTCTTGGAACCTGGCACCTTCTTTCCCTCAAAGTCCTGCTGGCCTCAGGCATGACACGCTATGGGGGTAGGAGGCCAGAGCTAGAGTCCTGGACCCAAAGTGTGACTCTGACCTTCCACCTCACCCTCAGCCCCTGGTAGTCTCTGCTGACACGCTCATGTGCCTCTGGCTCCTGCACTCTTGGAGGCAAAGCAGATATTGGAGTCATGGTCTCAAGGTGAGGGAGGACACGGGTATCCAAGCAAGAAAGCAGCGACCTAGGCTCTCTGTCGGTGGCTTCCCCACGCAAAACCCAGGAAATCAGAGCCCGGGGAGGATATCGGCATTCCTCTGTCGGGCTGCTGCTGGTAAGGCCTGTCTTCAGGGTGCCGGAGGGCGTCTGCAGGTGTGGTCAGACTGTGGCTAGCGCTGCGTTTCATTCAGGCTAGAATCCTGTGCCTCCTCTGTCTGGCTGGGACCAAGTGGCGCTTTGCTTTACCTATCTATGCGGGGGTGCAAAGGCCTTAGGTCCACAGCAGGCAGTGGCTGTGGAGCGAGGAGCTGGGCTGGCCGGCCTGGGCACTGAGCACTTCATCTTTACAAGGCAGGAACCCATGCTCTGGGCTAGTCTAAGCATGGCTGAGAAGAGCAGCTCAGGCTGCCAGCTAAGGAGGAGGCAGGGCTGAGGGCCGCCCGGCAAAGCCTTTCCGCCCCCTCCTCCGATCCACCTCACTGCCCAGACAGATTATTTTTGCTCCTTCTGCCTCTGCCGGTGCCTTTGCCCCCTCCAGGAGTTACTCAGTTACCAGTGTCGGTGTTCTATTTCCAGAGTGCGGTGGGGGCCCATGGCATTTCCCCTCCGTCCAGCCTGGGGAGGGGCCAGGCTCCAAGGGCAGGGCTCCCTGTGTCTGCCGGGCAGTGTGGGCTGTCTGAGAGAGGATCACCCTCCTCCTGCACTGGCCTGCTTCCTTGCAGACCAGGTTCTGTGTTTAAAAATTTCTTTTTTGCGGGACTGGAAAGACAGTAGGGGGTGTGGAAGAATGCACTTATCTTGACCACAGCCTGGCACCGTACATGAGACCCAAAGTACCACCAGGTACTGGGTACTGTGCTGTGTCCCCACCAACTTCTCCTTCCCAGTGCACACCCTACCAGCAGCCCCGCCCTCACAAGTGTGGGGGGGCCACTGGCTGCTTCCCCAGCCGTTCTCTCTTCAACCACCCCAGCCCCTCCACTCACTCCTCTGTGCTTGATGGGGTGAGAGTTGCTGAACCCCGTGAACACCACACAGACTTTCTGCGCCCTCTCAGCCTCTCTGACCTGGCCTCCTCCCTGCCGCCCTCCCCTCTCCAGGTGGCCAAATAGAGGTTCCGAATTGTTTCCCTGCTTCACTGGTCGATCCTCTTCAGGCTTCTCATTGGATTCCTCTTCAGAGTGACTCACTCTAATGCCACTGGACTTGGTCCTGGGCTCCTTCTCCGTGTTTTCATACTGCAGGCCCATGGCAAGCCCACCCTTCTGACTCTACTTAGTCCACTTCTCCCCCGAAGAGTTCCCACTTGGCATTTCTATTCGAACCCTCTTCCCAGATATTTCAGATTACCCTAACCCACTGAGAACTCTCTCCTGTTCTGATTTTTGTTTGGTTGGTTTGGTTTTGGCCCACACTCAGCAATGCTCAGGGGTTACTTCTGGCTCTGCACTCAGAATCACTCCTGGTGCTTGAGGGACCAAATAAGATGTTGGGGATTGAATCTGGGTTGGCTGCATGCAAAGCAAGTTCCCTACCCGCTGTACTATCTCTCTGTTCCCCCAGTGAAAACTCTTAAATAACGCCCTGTTACCTGCTTATCTGGGTCACTTCAGCCTTATCCCTTGCTAAAGTCTGTGCTCTGTGATTCCTCACTAGATATATTCAATTTGCCATCATGTTCAGCAAATTCCAAAGAATACTTTGAATTCCATCATTTTCTTCCATCGCCACCACCCCGTTTTCCAGAGCTACCAGTCTCTTCTTACCTGCACTTTGTGCCTGCCTGCTTCCAACTTGAAGTTTTCCATTTCCATCTCCATGAAATATTAGGAGTTTCCAAATTAAATACCTGTCAGCATTTCTTTTTCTTTTCTGTTTCCTTTTCTGTGCCTCCCAAGCAGTACTCAGGGGATTCGATGGGAATCACGCCCAGTGAGTCTTGGCTAATGGTCACTGTTTTAAAGTGAGACCCCTAGATTGCCAAAGATGGTTCTGGGGATTAAACAGGGGTAAACTGCATGCATGGCATGTATCATACTCCTGTGGTATTTTTCCCACCTCTCCCTTGTGTGTGTGTGTGTGTGTGTATGCATGTGCATGCACGCATGCGTGTAGAATGCTTCCCTTAGCCTATGAGAACCTGAAATATCCTGACCTTCCCATTTTTTCCATTATCTTTTTTTTCTGTGGAAGAAACACACTCAGGGGTTCTCAGAAATCATAAAGTACCAGGGATGAAACCTGAGGTATCCACATGCAAAGAATGCACTCCTTCGATCCATCTTCCCAGTCTCAAGGGATAGATGAGAATGTGTGTGTGTGTGTGTGTGTGTGTCTGTGTGTGAGACAGAGATCAAGTGATCAAAGTGTCTCTTTTTTTCTTTTTGGGTCACACCCAGTGATGCCCAGGTGTTACTCCTAGCTCTGCACCCAGGAATTACTCTTGGTGGTGCTTGGGGGCCGATATGGGATGCCGGGGATTGAACCCTGGTCAACCACATGCAGGGCAAACGCCCTCTCTGCTGTGCTATTGTTCTGACCCCAAACTCAGGGTCTTATACATGTGCTTATGTGTATGCAGCAAGCGCTCTGCCACTGAGCTACATTCCTTAGTTCTCATTCCTTCAGTTTTATCTTCTACCATCTCCACTGACCAGGCACTCAGGTCTTCTCTCAGTGGCCCAATGACCAATGCTCTATTCCATCCCGAGAGTCTAGAATCCTTCCTCCATACCACTAACTCTATCCTCTTCCTTCCAGTAGGTCTGAGTCTCACCTCCTGAAATTTGTCTTAGCATCCCAAACTAGCCTTTGTCTTTTAATTTCCAGTTCAATTATATAGTTAATTTTTATGGCTGCATGCATTGTATTGTTCATTTTGTTTATTTGTTTACTTTTACTTCTTGTCCTTAGAATGTGAGCTCCAGGCTGGCAGGAAATCTGATCTCTTCACCATTGCATCCCCAATGTCTAGCAGATGCCAAGCAATCATTTGCTTCCCAATTAATGCATTAGGTGTGAAGCTTAGGTGAGGGAACTCCCACCTTGAGTCCATGGATTCATGTGGGATTTTCCAGCATTTAGTCAAAGACCTAATGAATGGGTCTCGACAGACACATTTCCTAATCACATTTGATCTCATTTCTAGGGCACTTCCTATATGGTATGCCCACACACTGTTACTCATATGTATTTCCTTTCACCCATGCTTGGACATACATTCAAACATGAACAGAAGCACCCAGCTGTGACCTACCTCTCTGTTCTGTTACAGAGGCATTAGCATGTTGGGAAGGATCCTCTGTGAGAGAATTTATCCTCAGGAAGTTGGCTGAACAAATATCAAATAGGTCATGTGGGTCTTGGAAGGCAGTTCTTGAATATGATAACTTGGGCTGAGACAAATAAATCAATATAGAAATTTATGGATGAGGGTTGTGATCTCAGAAGGAGCTTGGGTGAAGAATCCACAGCATAGTACAATGTTTGAGCTAAAATTAAGATGATAATTCTCTAAAGTTGGAACCAAGGGAAAGGAAATAATTGAGAGATTATTTGGGCAGATGGATTGGGGCATACCAGCTGTGGCTGTGCTAAGAGGTTACTTCTGGTAGCACTTTAAGAAACCATATGGGATGCTGGGGAAGGAACCAAAGTCGGCCTGCTGCGAGGCAAGAGTCCTACACACTGCACTAGCTCTTCAGCTCTCAGTTGAGAGAGTCTTTCCGCTTTCACTTTTATTGATTGATTTATTGATTGCTTTTTAAATTTTTCTATTGAATCATAGTGAGACAAACAATTACAAAGCTGTTTATGAATGGGTTTAAGTCATACGGTGGTCCAACACCCATTCCTCCACCAGTGAACATTTATCTAATTTCATCAGGGATATTCTAGTAATCAGGGATTCCAGTAATGTGACTCAAGTGATAGAGCACATGTCTTACATGTGCAAGGCTCCAGGTATGATCCTTGGTGTGGCATAACCCTTCCCGGTGTGATCCTCACAACAGACACAAAATTTCAACTATCATATTCATGGTCTATTCTATTGTGCAGCAAAGAATTCTATTCATTTACTTTCATATTTACAGGGAAAGTCTACTGTATTTATTGTCTCTGCTGAGCAACATGCTGAAATAGAAAATGAATTTATTTAAATATCTGAGTCAAGCAGGTGCAGAGCAGAAATGTTCACAGGAGGCAAGACATCCGAGAGAGGGAACTGCACAGAAGTAAAACCTAGAGTGAGAGTGGCTGGTGGATCACACATAAGGTCCACCCCATTCTTAACCCCCCAAATTCCTAGAGATATAGGGAAGGACACTGAATTCCCACTACCTGCAAATGAACATTATTTCATCTTAACAGAATGATTCTAGCTGAACTACATGTAGCTGCACAGTAAACATTTATACGTTCATTCTCACATAAGTATTTTTCCCTTACTAGGGTGTGAACACATAGGTATTACGTCTAACTCTGTGCGAGGGATCACTCCTGGTAGAGCTCAAGGGCTCTATGTGGAGCCAGGATTGAACCCAGTTTGGTCGTGTGTATAAGGCAAGCGCTTTCTTACACTGTCTGTGCTGTCAGCCCAAGAGCAGAACGTTAATTAATTAATTAACCAATCAATTAATTAATTGTTTGCTTGCTTCTTGGGTCATATCAAGTAATGCTCAAGGGCTACTCCTGGCTCTGCACTCAGGAATTACTCCTGGCAGTGTTTGAGGAACCATATGGGAAGCCAGGGAATTGAACCTGGGTTGACTGCTTATAAGGCAAATGCCCTACCCGTTGGACTATCGCTCCAGATACCAGAAAGTTATTTTAAAAGACATCTACACTCATATAGCAAGTTTTAATCATATTTTTTGGTCACACCCGGCGATGCTCAGGGGTTACTCCTGGCAGTGCTTGGGGGATCATATGGGAGGCCGAGGATCATATGGGATGCTGTGGATCAAACCGGATCATCCACATGCAAGGCAAATGCCCTACCTGCTGTGCTATCACTCTGGCCCCATGGTTTTGAACCTTACATTCTTTTTTTTCTTTGTGTGTGTGTGTGTTTTTTTTTTTGCTTTTTGGGTCACACCCAGCAATGCTCAGGGGTTACTCCTGACTCTTTGCTCAGGAATTATTCCTGGCGGTGCTTGGGGGACCACATGGGATGCTGGGGATCGAACCCAGGTCAACAGCATGCAGGGAAAAAGCCCTCCCCGCTGTGCTATTGCTCCAGCCCCCTTACCTTATATTCTATTCGGAGGTTCATCAATAAATGCTGGGTTTAGAGGTGACTACAAGAGTATGCCACATGCACGACAGAACCTGACAAGCCTCCCGTGTCGTATTTGATATGCCAAATACCAGTAACAATTATAGACCTCATTCCCGAGACCTGATGGAATGGTTTGAGGCTCTTTATGTTCCTAGAGCAAGCAGATGCCCTTGGGCTCTAGTAGCATGAGACAGGACATATGGAGATGTTACTGGTACCCGCTCAAGCAAATTGATGATGAACTGGAAGACAGTGATACAGTGATACAGTGAGGTTAACTTTATAGACAAAAAAAATTCAAACCAAAATATTTAGTTTGAAAAACATCCCACTGGCCTGAATGATCAGATTTGACCATCTCGTTTTAGCCAATTAAACAGAAAATTGCCATAGTTTTGCACTTGTGAGGGCCAGACACAGTTGTAGGGTGACCTGCATCCTTGCAGATATATAGATATCTCTCCACACATCATTATTAAGTATATCTCTCCACATGCTATTACGCCTAATATACATTTGTAGTAATTCAATGATTGTCTCAGATTATCCAGGGCCAATGTCTCATAGTAGGCTGGCTTTCTGTAACATCTATCATGTGACTGAATGCTGGGCTTAAAACCCTGGGAAAAGTCTGACATGCTAGACTGGTGTTCTTCAGTCTTCTTACACCTACAGACCAACAGCTGTCCTGCATATCGACCCATGGGCTGGCAGTGAGAACCAAGGCAGAGACTAGTGATTTTAACCTTCCTACAATTCTGGGTGACCAGCACCAGCCCATGGACTGATGGTTGAAGGATAACGAGCTAAACAAAGGCTGTAGTTCTCTGTTCTTGTTTCATTTTTTATTAATGTGTCCTCAGAAAATGCAATGCTGACTGTGAACTTAAAATTTATAAGAACTCTGTTTTCAAAAGCAGCACCAGGTATGAGCAGCTCCCACCCCTACACACACACACACCCCACCTCATAGGAAGAGGCCAGGTGTAATGGAAACCTTTTGAGCAAAAATAGAAGATTTGGATTTTCATCTAAGTGGTGCCAGGGCCTGCCAGAATTTATTGGCATCATCATTTGTGCCATTATGAAGTAGATGTGAGTGCTTTTGTGAAGTCACTTCCAGCCTGAAAATACACAGAACTTAAGTAGACCATCAAGTATTATGAGGTCCGCCTCATAGCATATCAAGTGTTCCGCCTGATATGGTGGAAAATGCACCTCTTTAAATGTGCATCTCCTGGGAATCTTTTAAAAACAGACTCTGTTTCACTAGTTCTAGGTTTGAGATTCCTATTTTCTAGCAAGCTCTGGCATAGGCTGGTACTGTAGTTTCATGGACCACCCTGGCACGTGTGCCAAGGCACAAAACAGAGTCTGGAATGTGAAGTCCCCAGGTTCATAGTTCATCTTTGCTGAGCCTCAATTTTCTCTTTTGCAAATTAAAAAAGAATAAAAACCTACCCCCAGAGGATGCTGTAAGACCCTGGGGAGATAATGAATTTGAAAGGCTTCTCCAGGTTATGACCTACCTGGCAAACGTCTGTTATTGTTGCTTTTAGGTGACTGGGCTTTACCTTCAAAGATTCCGGGCTGCTGCTGACGGGGCAGCTGACGGATGGAGAGGAGATAGCCAAGCACAGTCTGGTGCGGTGTTGCACCCGCTCACGTGAAGCTCTCGCACTAGAAGCTGTTATTTGCCGAGCCAAGATGCTCCGTGGATCTCCCTCCGCCCTCTGATGTCCGCTGGCACTACTGGCCCGTGACTGACCCGGAAAGTCCACGTGGCTTCCGCTGTGCAGGGCATCTGGAAACATTCCTTCCTCGCCCAGCTGTGGGATCTTCCTTCAGGCTCTGCAAGCAACCTGAAAGGCTGGTCCTGGGAATAACTCTGCACGGGGCAGTTTTTCTCCCCTGTTTGCCCCTGAGGCAACCAGAGCCCTCACACCCTCTTGTCCTTAGCTCACTCCACCCCACCCCACCCCTGTCAGAGTCTCACATCAGGAAAGCATCTGAAACTTGAATTCAGGGAGCAATGGGCATCCGGCTTGGGTGGCCTCTTGTAGGGACCAGCACCAGAGAGTGGAGCTGTAAAGGAATTTGGTGCAGCGCTGGGAAGGGCGTCTTGGGACAGGGCCGGGAAACCTCTCCTCTGCCTGGGAAACTGGGCTTCAGTGTCATATTTATATGCTTCACCTTTTGCCATTTGCAGTCAGAGATATTTCAACCCTGTTGTGTTTCTGATCTTCTTTTTGATCCCCTGAGTGTTTGGGAAAGGCAAGACAACTCCTTCAGGTTCAAAGACTGATAGGAAATATCTAGCAGGTCCAGGTTCCTTGGCCTCAGACAAGCTGGGGCACAGCCATCATTATCAGCCAGGGTTTCTTAACCTGCTACCCCCAGATAACCTTGGCATTTGGTGTTCAGGTGTGGGAAGCAGTCTGCTCCAAGCTCCCTGGCAATGCACTTGCCCTCGCCCGTCCCTGCTCTATCTCTGCCCTTCCCTCTCTTTCCTCTCTTGTTTAGACATCTCATCAAAGCAGGCCGAAGAATGCCATGTGAAGCACCATTTTGATTTGCTCTGGTTATGTTTTTGAGTATGAAATTCCTGAATGCAGGTGCTTTATTTAACATTAGGATCAAACAGTAGCTAGGACATGCTTTTTGAGAACTCTGCCCAGAGACCCAGTTCGTTGATATTATCGGGCAGTGAACTTCTCTTAAGAAGGAATATCGGGGCCAGAGCAATAGCCCAGCGGGTAGGGCGTTTGCCTGCACGTGGCCGGCCCATGCAGATCCAGGCTCAATCCCGGCATTCCATATGGTCCCCCGAGCACCACCAGGAGTAATTCCTGAGTGCAGAGCCAGGAGAAACCCCTGAGCATTGCCGGGTGTGACCCAAACACACACACACACACACACACACACACACACAAGAAGGAATATCGTCCGGCACAACAAACTCTCTATGTATCTATTATGTCACAGGCTCCCTCCCTTCGAAGACATAAAGATAAACAGGACATGGGGACAGTGTGGTCAGCTAGAAAGGGGAGGGACATGTGTGTCCCCAAGGAGACACTGCCACCAGTTGCCATTAAGCTCGTTTCTGAAACATGTTCCCTTTTTTTCCTTCTGAGATCAATGTTGATATTCCATTTATCTTTGTTAAATTTAGAAGAAAGGAAAAAAGTGTTGTATCTAGTAATCTTGGGAACCTGCTTTTGAGTGTGGTAGTTCATTGTCTCCTGATTTGTTCGTTTTAATATTTATTTTTGGTTTTTCTTTCTTTGAAAATGGTCTTGATTTTTTTTAAATAGGCATCATGGTGGCAGGTGCTGCTTGGGTAGTGGAGACCTAGTGGGCCAGGGATCCAGCTCAGGTCTATGCATGCTCTACTGCTGAGATGTCTCCCTGGCTGCTCTTGGCTGTGTGGTTCATTCACATCCAGCCTTATTACCAAGGCATCTATGTTCAATGTACTTAAAAATGCATTTTCTCTGGAAGCTGGAACAAAAGCAAGGGAGGGCATTTGCAGCTGACCCAGGTTCTATTCCCGGCATTCCATGTGGTCCCCTAGCATAGCTAGGAGTTAACTCTGGGGTGAAGAGCTTGGAGTAACTCCTGAGCACCACCAGGTGTGACCCAAAAAACAACAACAGTAACAACAAAAGTACATTTTCCACTAAAAACTGCTCTCACTTGATCACTTGATCACTTGAATCCCGTTATTCATCGATTTGCTCAAGCGGCGCCAGTAACATTTCCATTGGACCCTATCAGGTGCCAATGTAGCCCAATGGCATCTGGTTGATTCAGGAATATGAAGAGCCTCAAACCTTTCCTTCAGGGTCTTGACAAGGAAGTCTGACCATCTTGTAGGTGGGTGGCCACATGATCTTTTGACTTCCCATGGAATCCAGTCGGTAACGACTCTAGTCCAGAGGTTGTCTCCAAATCGCATTACATGTCCAGCCCATCTGATTTTCAATGCCTTAGCAAATGAGACAGATCCCTGATTCTGGAATAGCGAAGGAGATCAGAACTCCGAATTCCTTCTCTCACTTGAGTGAGGCGTGATATTCCAAGCTTAGCTCTTTCGATTCCTCTCTGGGAGACCCGAATAGCATTCTCATCCTGCTTTCATAGGGCCCAGGTCTCTGAGACTGGGAAGGTAATAGGGCATTGGAATACTATGGTGGAAGGAAGGTAATAGGGCGTTGGAATACTAAATGCCTGAAACATCTGGATTATCAACAATTTTGTAAATCATGACGTTTTAATAAAATTTAAAAAGCAGACAAAAGCTATAGACAAAATAATCAATATAGTTAAGTGGAAGGCTATAAACCAAGAGTTTAGTTTATATACTAAACTCTGGGGAATTTCTCTATGCAAACAACAAGCTGGTGGAGAAAGAAATGAAGAAGGGAGTCCCATTTATAATTGTACAAGATAATTATACACGTATGAATAAACTGAGCAAAGCAGGCAAAAGACTTACACATCAAAAAACACCATGAGTCACCTTTAAAAGAAATAGAAGACACAGGAATGGAGAGATAGTTTGTGCTCATGAATTGACAGAATTAAGAGTTTAAATTGCCATCTTGCTCTAAATGTTATGCTGAGTCAGGAGACATCACATGCAAGACACTTGCCTTGCATATGGCCGGTCCAGGTTTGAGGAGTTCCTCACCCCATGTGGTTTCCAAAGCAGGGGTAATCCCTGAACACAGAGCCAGGAGTAATCCCTGAGCACCACTCATTGTGGCCTAAAAACAAACAAAAATGAAGAACTGAGCAGACATCTTACCAAGGAAGATTTGCAGATGACCAATAAATCCATGGAATAAGGTTCATGATCACTGGGAAATGCAAATCAAAGTGGCAATGAGGTTTCACCTCACACCTATGAAAATGGATTATATCAAATAGGACAGAAGCTGCAAGTGTGGAGTGGGTGTGGAGAAAAAGGAATCTTCATTCACTGATGGTGGTAATGCAAATTGGTTCACCCTCTAGGGATATATCTCAGAAACTTAAAAATAGATGTCCAGCAATTCCTCTCCTAGGAACACAGAAAACTATGAATTTGAAAAGATATATGTCCACCGTTGTTTATTATAGCACTATTCATTATAATCAAGATCTGGAAACAACACAAAGTGCCCAATGGCAGATGAATGGATTAAGAAAATGTAGCTCATAAATACAATGGAATATTACTCAGCTCTAAGGAAAGGTGAAGTCTTGTCTTCTGTGATAATACGAATTAAACTAGAGGGAATAGACTAAGCAAAAGTAAGTCAAGAGAAAAACAAATGCCAGATAATCACACTTTTATGTGGTATTTAAAGAAACAAAACAAGGGGAACAGATTAAGTCAAATGAAAAGAAAACAAACCTTTGGACTCTGACTGCTGAACCGAGGCCACAAACACGGAGGAAGAGGGTTGAAGGGGTGAGGGACCCACTGAACTGTGGTGAAGGATCTTGGTACTCGGTTAGCAGGCAGCCTGCTGTAACACATCTTATAAAGAGGTGTGATATTGTACACCTAAAACATGTCAGTCACGTAAATCCCAAATTTCTATTTAAAAATAATCTTAGAATGTCATTTAGAAGATACAATATATCTATCAGAATTGCACCCATTTACTTTTTATAGTATTTCTGGATTTTAAGGAGATGGTATTTAGAGAGGGAGCAAAAATTGAAGATGTCATTAAAGGTGAATTATTTTCTCATAGTTCTCCTGAGTTCCAGCCCTGGGTGTTTCCGTGTTCTCTTTATTGTACTTTTATCTTTCACTTTAGATACACTCACCTTCAAGGCAGGCCACCTGCTTCTATTAGCCCTGAATTTGTCCTGACTGCGTCTCCCTTCACTGTTTGATCCAGGGGAGGTTATTGTACTTGGATGTTGATTTCCTTCCAAACACAGGAGGGATGTACAGACAGGACAGCACAGTGAATCAATGGATGCCTGCAACTTCAAGCCGCAGCCTTTGCCCGAGACTTCTAGCTACAGCCTTTGCTCACCCATCTTTTGCCACTTTGCTCTTCCTTTCTCCTACATCATGGTTCCCTCCATGCTTGCCTTTGCACGTGCACACACACACACACACACACACACACACATACCACATGCATGAAGATTCCTATGCTGGTTTCAGTATAACATGGATAAGGACAATTTTTTTTTTTGCTTTTTGGGTCACACCTGGCAATACTCAGGGGTTTCTCCTGGCTCTGCACTCAGGAACTACTCCTGGCAGTGCTCGGGGGACCATATGGGATGCCGGGGATAGAACCCAGGCCGGCACAGGCCGGCCGCATGCAAGCCAAACGCCCTACCCGCTGGGCTATCGCTCCAGCCCCGTATAAGGACGATTTTGCTGAGTCCCACTTGACAATTATCTACTTTGATGTTGGCCTCACAGTTCATCAATAAAGAGACCAGAGGTGACTATAAGAGTATCCCACCCGCACAGCAGAGCCTGGCAAGATACCCATGTCATATTTGATATTCCAAATTCCAGTAACAATTATAGACCTCATTCCCATGACCTGTTCCTGGAGCAAGCAGATACCCTTGGGCTACCCTAGCTCATGACAGGATGTATGGAGATGTTACTGGTGCCCCCTGGAGCAATCGATGAACAAGTGATACAAGTGATGTTGGCCAAGCTTATGTTTTGTTTGGGGGGGTGAAAGTGTGAAAAGGAAGTGAAGGTAGTGATACTTGTTGGGTTACCTAATGGCACTGGTGAGGGATAACCAAGAAGTCTTCATATTAGCTCTCTTGTGAGTCCCATGTTTCAAGTCTACAATATGGTTGGACTCAGAGTGTCCAGGCTCTCTCTCACTCAGGCCTCCAAAGTTAAGCTTGAGGGGTTTAAGGCCTGGAAACTGTGCCTCTGTGGCCTGGTAGACCCTCTTGAGAGATAAGAGGTCAGGGCCCTGAGGTGCTGCAGAGTCCCTGAGAAACTGCATGGGGGCCCCTGAGGTACTGTTGGGGGAACCTGAAGTACTGCATGGGAGGTCTAGGTTTTTACAAGGTTCTGAGGTTTTTCATGGGGCCAGGAGGTGTTGTATGGGGGTTCTGAGATAATTCATGAGCCTTGAGGTATTTCATGGATTCCTGAGATATTGCATGGGAGTCCTGAGTTTTTTCATGAGGTGCTACATGGGGTTCTGATACATCAGTCGTCTGCAGTGAGTACATGATGGAATGGTACCAGAACTTAGGAGGGGGCCATGATGAGGCTTATGCACATATAGAATTGAAGAGCTGAGGCTGGAGAGATAGTATAGCATGTAGGGTGTTTGCATTGCACAGGGCCAACCTGGGTTTGATCCCCAGTATCACATATGGTGCTCTGAGCACCACCAGGAGTAACCCCTGAGCATGGTTGTGTGTGATCCAAAAAAAAAAAAAAAACAGATGAACAAAAAGAAGTGGAAAGCTATTATCATGGAATTTACATAGTTTACATTTTTACAAAGTTATATAAGTTACATTTTATTACACTGACATGTCAATAAAATGCTAATTTTTAAAACATAAATGTTCACACAAATCAATGACTAAAATTATATAGTGAAATATTTCTGAACTGTGGCTAGTCATCTTGATTTTTGTTGTTTTTTGCTTTATTTGGGGGCCATATTTTGCTTTGCTCAGAGTTTACTCCTGGCTCTGTGCTCAGGGATCAGAGGACCATATGGGTTGCTGGGATCAAACCTAAATTAGTCACATGCAAGATTAGCACCTATCTCTCTACCCCCTCTAGTCTTGTTTTCTCCATATTGGTACCTAAGGCTGTGATATAAGGCAGTCAGCAGTGGACCCGTCTGTACAACTGTTCACTGTAGGCCAAAATGCTGAGAGATCAAAGCTTTCAGTAGTCCCTGGTCTTGTGTGAGCTCTTTGGCCCTTTCATCTAAAGTAAGAACAGGGTCATGTTCTCACTCACTAACTTCCTGCTTTCCTGTGTTCATTCCCAAGCAGCTCGAGAAAATAAAATCATCTAGCATCAAGACTGATATCAGACAGAGCTTGCTAAAGACAGCAGTCTCAACCCAGGGAGCAGAGCCGAAAGGACAGGAGGCGGGGCAGCAGCCTGCATCCCGCTGTGGGCTGCGTCTTCAGTTCAATGTCCCTTTATCAGAGTGGACCTCAGGTTTTCCACAGACCATGCAGCTCAGACTCTGTGCCTTCCAAGTCTGGGCAGACACTTCCCTGTGTTGTGCAGGTTTTCATGAGGCATCTTGGAGACAGGGAAGCTCTCTTTGCTCTGTGAGGCGTGCCTGCCCCCAATCTCCTCTGGCTATGAGGAGGCAGCAGGCTGTGGGGGAGCCGCTAGGGTGCCATGGGTACACCGAGTTCCCAGAAAGCACGCACCCCTCATGTCAGCAGAGTGGGAGAACAGCCCTGGAAGAAAGTATCTTAACCTCGGATATGTGGGTGGGTCCCTTCCTCTGACACCCGACACCCGGCAGTTAGAGTAATTGGCCTGATTGCTGATTGCCTGTGTGGCAGGTGAGCTGAGCAATTGTGCTAGGGTGAGGAGAATGGGGGCTGAACCCCAACAGATTGAGTTTAGGGAATTGGAATTGAAGATTGGCATGTTGACCGGAAAGCAACACTGTGCCTGGTGCTTCTGGAATTAAGAATTTGCTTGAGCAGGAGGGAGGTAGGGGCAGGTCTTAAGATCTGAGTTTGAGGGATTAGGAGCTTGGTGGAGGATCTGGTGGTACCCAGAAATATCTTATTTTGGGTTGTTTGCTTCCTGTAGGTGTCTTTGGCTTATAGTGAAGCCAGTAAACTACACTGGTCTGGTCTTTAGTTTGTCTTTCACCCTCAAATGGACAATCTGGAGAGGATAGCCTTCCCAAGGCAACCCAGCCCTTCCCTCCACCCCACCACCTTTCTAGCCAACAGTTACTGGGTACAAAGTCTGGCTTAATGCTTGAGGCCAAGTTCATGAACTCCAGAATCCGTGGGGAGCCATAGACCGCCTGGACAATAGGGACGAAGATGCCGCCAAGTGTGTCTGGCCTGTGGTCTCAGAGAAGCTGCATATTCCACAGAGCAAACTGGTCAGCATGCTGACCCCAGCCTCCACCCCATCTTGGCCTGGACTCTCTGTTCCTGGAGACTAGGAAAGAAGGGCAGATTGTGTAAATCCGGGGTCAGAACTCAGCTGTGGGGCCTTCTCTAGGCTTCAGAGGGAATTCGAGTCACGGGGAAGAGTAAATAGATCATGTTCCTAGGAAGCATAACTCTGACCAGCTATCTGAGGTTGAGGGAGAGGAACCCAGAGTTCAAGCCTCCATGCACAAGCCACATACAACCATCTGGAAGGAAGGAGATTGCACTCAGTCTAAGGAAGGTCTCTCCTGCCTAACATGGCCCCTACACATTCAGCTGCATCTTCTTTAGTCACTGCTAGCCTGGCCCCTAATGTCCCACAAAAATGGAAACACTTCCTTCAGAGAGTCTAGAGTTGGGGGCATGCTTGGGGGTTTGGCCAGAGGTGATTAAAAATATAATAAAAACCTTCCCTTTCTGAGTCAGACATTGAAGAGGAAGCAGGAGCATGTCCAAAGAGGGCAAGGAGGCTTGGGGGCATGTAGTGGGACTGGGGTTATTTAAGGGCTCCATCTTCCCTAATGTCGCTGACTGTGGCTCTTCACCAGAATTAATTTCAAGTCTCTGGTTGGTCAGAAAGTTTCCTACGATCATTTAAGCTTAAGAAGGAAATTCTGGGAAGAGCATGTCCTATAAAGTTGGGAAAAAAATAAAACTGTGATTCTTGCTGTTCTAGTAAGTTTATCACTCCCCTGTAATTTTCTTGACCAAAAAGATAACAAGCTGTGTTCTTAAGAAAGGATTTAACCACATCTTTCCCTTGTGTGATCTCTTTCCTGCCCCTCATCCTCCAAAACACAGCCTCATGGCTCTGGCAGAAACGGTCAGTCCAGGCCACAACTTCAAGCCTGGTTTCCCGCCACTTTGAGACTCTAGACCCTAAATAATTTAGGAGCTGATCTCTGGGAACTTCCTAATGTCCTCAGACTAGAAGCTCCCACTTGCTATGTGATAATTCTACGTGTATTCCCGTAGTTCCTTCCTTCTCTGGGAGGGCATTCCTGGAGGTTCCCTGAATAGGGCATCAGTGCATGAGATTTTCTGTCAGAGCTAATTTCCTCATTTCAGACCAACCCTCCTCTAGGTCCTGAATTCGGAGTATAATCAGAGTGAGAGGTTCAGAAGTGATCGTCACTGAACCCACGTCAGCATCATGGCAAAGCCAGCAACCTCTTGGTCTCATGTAATTATTCTCTGTCCCTTACTCCTACCACACCTGCAGGTCCATACTTTGCCTCCTTTCCCTAGTTTCTGTTTCAGGAGACTGGCCACTCTGAACATGTCTCTGAACTTCCTTTTGGACTATCATCTGATTGTACTTTTAGGGATTGAGAGGACAGAAAGAAAGAAGCTAGGCTGGGTACTTCTCCCTGCTTCAAAGCAATTATTTGGCAATTGTTCCAAGACTCTCTGACTATAATTCCTGGCACAAGCCTGTTCTCCATGTTTCTGGCTCTCAGAGGGTGCTGGACTTTATTTCTTCCCTTATTTCTTGGGCCTTGAGGCCTAGGTGGTAATGGTTTACTGCTATTACTATACTCCATTTTTGTTACTTTAAAGGCCTTATCTGTGAATTGAGCTTTCTTCAAATTCCTTTCATTTGAACCCTCTGTGTGAATTATACTTCCTGTGAAACTACTTTCAGATATATCTGCTTCCTCTGTTTCCCAAACAGCTAGGACCCTTGTATCACTGCTCGGGGTTTCACTGGAACTGGCCAACATGAACCAGTTCCAGTAGTTCCAGTTCCAGTAGTTCCTGCTCAGTACCGAAATATTTGTCTTATTTGACAAATGTCTGGGATGTCATACAGCTTTTTACATGTTTTCATCTTGCTTTTCTCTTCCTCCCTTCATTCCTAGCTCCATTCCCCATCAGGGAGGAGAATTTCCAGTAGCTTGTCTGTTACTACCTCAAACAGACAGCTTCTATTTAATCTTCTATTTAATCCAACACCAGTCCCTTTGTCAGGTGATGGGAGGACATTGTGAAGGCTATGTCAAAAGCTACATCTTCTTCCAACCACATCATCAGGCTACTGGAAATTCTCCTCCCTGATGGGGAATGGAGCTAGGAATGAAGGGAGGAAGAGAAAAGCAAGATGAAAACATGTAAAAGCTGTATGACATCCCAGACATTTGTCAAATAAGACAAATATTTCGGTACTGAGCAGGAACTACTGGAACTGGTATGAAGAAGGTAGGTTGAAGAGCATAGCCCAAACACCTTAATCTCACGAGATTTAATGACTTCCTAAATCTGCCGCAAACTTGCCTATTAGATGTTCCATTTCCTGTGCGCTTGGGCACCCCAAGCTGTTGAACTGCTGCTCCTCCTCCCCCTGCCGAGTCTCTGAGCACCCTAGCCTTTCTGTGCTCACGTTCTCTCCTCTGCATGAGTAGCCCTCGGGATTCACTTTCCACTACTGTGTAGGAACACATAGGTTATGACTTAAAAAAGTCACATTTATGATCTTATTGTTCTGTCAACCAAAAGTGAGCTCCATAGGATCCGCTACTTAGAGTCCTAAGGGGTCAAAAATCAAGGTGCTGGCCAGAGTGGCTCTTTCCTGGAGACTGTTTTGGGACTTACGCAGGCTGTTGGCAAAGTTCATTTCCTGTGGCTGCAGGTTTCCTTGCTGACTGAAAGCCAATTTTTTTTTGCTCTGCTTCTTAATTTCATTCACATTCTTCTCATGTGGTCTCTCCATCTGCAAAGCAGCAATGGCAACTCAAGCCTTATCATGCTTCCAGACCTCTCCAAATTAGTCTCTGTCACCCGCTAAGCAAACAAAAGGTTTCATAGGATTAGATTAAGTGCACATGGATAATTTCTCTTCTGCTATATAACCACAGAAACAATACCAGGCTGAAGGTCATGGAGCCCATCTTAAGTTCTGTCGATCACATGTTCTCTTCTTAATTGAAGTTACCACCATTGCAAAACCTTCTTTGTCTATCCATGAAGAATTAATCCATCTCCTGCACTGCATGCATGGACATTCCATTCAAACTCTTACTACATTTCAATTTGAGAGTAGGAACTGTGTCTTACTTATATGTCTACCACTTAGTAGATGCTCAATAAATATTTGTGAAAGGAAAGGGGGAAAGGATGGGAGAAGTAGAGGCTATAAGGATCTGATGACAAAAACCCAAGTTTCTATAAAATTATCAAAGACACTTGAAAACTCCATTTTTAAAAAATATTCCTTCCTCCTCTTTCTCTTCCTTCTCTTTTGTATTCCTCAAATTAAATTTGGAGAAGTTTGACTTAGCTATTGTTTACTGTTCCCAGGGGACAAGAATTTATGTTTTACACCTTTGTTCCTGATAAATACATCATCTATTTATCAAAAGAATACATTTAAAAAATGTCCTAATTAGTGCAGTCCAGTGGTCATTCCTCTCCTATAAGCCAGGCAGAGACCAAAAAGAGCAGGTTACAAAGGACAAAGTCTGGGTGGTGTGGATATTTTTCTAATTTCAGACAAAATAGTAATCAAGTCAAGTTGCCTAGTTTAACACCAGGATTTCATGGGAATGAGAAAAATCCAACTCTTTTCTCTTAGAAAAGTACAGTTCAGGGGCCAGAGCGATAGTCCAGCGGGTAGGGTGTTTGCCTTGCATGCAGCCAGCCCATGCCGGCCCAGGTTCAATCCCCGACATCCCATATGGTCCCCCGAGCACCGTCAGGAGTAATTCCTTAGTGCAGAGCCAGGAGAAACCCTGAACATTGCTGAGTGTGACCCCCCCAAAAAAAAGAGAAAAAAAAAGAAAGTACAGTTCAATAATATGGTATTAGCTTATTTTCTTTTCTGCATTCTACCCATTGAGAAGTGGGGTCATGAACCCGTGAGTAAAGTCCTTCCCTTCCATTAATTATAAGGCACGCCTTGCTCCACACCTCAGAGTAGGCAAATAGCACTAAACCCCGTGACTTGGCCCAGAGCCAGGTCCTTCTGCAACGACTCAAGAGGGCCCTGTCTGGTCCCTCTTGCAAGTTTTGTGCTTCCTCTTCTTCCTACCCCAGACCCAGGGACCAAAACAAAGCATGCGACGCAGTTAAGGAAGTGCATCTTTTCAGACACTGATATTTAAAAAAGAACTACTAATAATAACTGTAATAGCCAATTATGTAGACACCCAAGAAGAACATAAAATTAGTCAAGAAGCAAAAATCTCCCTCCACCCCAAATTCTTTTCTCCATAGGTTGTCCGTTATCAGCCTCATAAACATTTTTCCAGGAAAAATAAGAATGTATGGCAATCACATTTAAACCCAATTCCAGCACTTCTGCAGAGAGTACATAGTCTAATTGGGCCCTGATTCCCATAAAGATCATTTTCTCTCCTTTGAACTATTAAGCCAATTTAGAAGCATTTAGCTAAAACAATTTCCAGGCAAATTAAACCATTGAACCTGTTTACAGTTCACTCAAGATGAAGCGTTATTTCAGTTCCGTGGGTTCTTCCTGTTACCGTGCTCTCTAATTTGGAGTAATTTGTCTGATGAAAGCAGTCAAGAAGTTCAGAAAGACTTATCAATATTTTCTTTCCAGAATACAGAAAGTGAGAAAAACCACTCCCTGGCATTTTTCTAGTTTTCCCCCAACTTCAGCCCTTGATGAATGTAGCAAGAAGGTAATTATGGGGGCATCCAAATAAGAAATAGCTTTAATGTCGGAGAAGCAGAATTCTTGCTCGTTGCAAAATAACATCCTTGCTAGTTACATCCTAATTTACCTGTTAGGATGTAATTTGCAGCATTTATTGAGGCTTTAATCCTTAGAGTGTGCGAGTGTGAGTGTATGTGAAATGTTGTAACTGCTTTTATTGAGGGTGGAAACTTCCTTGTTTATAAATAAAGCTTCGGCAGAAGTGAGTGCCACACTTCTACAATGGAGCTGAACAAGACCTAATTTAAATACATTTATTGAAAGAGATTGAATGTTCTAGATTGATGTGTTTTGGTCCTTTTTACACCTGTAGCACCTGTCCTGTACCTGGTCCAGAAATTGGCAGTTATAACCAAGGCAGCAGATCAACCTTTCTACAGCTGCAAACTGGCACTGGTCCATAGACAGTGACTGAAGAACAGTTTCAGATATTGGATTCAACCTACAGCAAAAGTCTTCACTACTTCTAGGGTCTTTTCCGTGTTCAACCCCTTCCTATTTATCTTTCCTCTGTTTTTGGGGGGGGGGTTCAGGGGGTAGGGTGGAATAACAAGCTGTGCTCAAGGCTTAAAGCTGGTTCTGAGCTCAGAGATCACTACTGGAAAGATTAAAAGGCCTATACATGTAGTGGCAAGGATCAAAATCAGTTTAGCTCTATGCAAGGCAAGTGCCTTCCCTGCTCTACTGTCTCTCTGGCTCCAGATCTTCTTGCTTACTATACCTTTATTATCTTGATTCTCCAATTTTTTTTTAAAAAAAAGTCATAAAGTAATTTTAAAAACCTAGAGCAGTGTCTCCAAAAGTGTGCTTTAATCCTTAGTTTTAGAGGCTGGAGCTGTAACTGTCTTACCAGAGTGAGAAAGTTTTCTACTAAATGTTCCAGTGAACACCCCTATTATATACCTCCTGCTTGAAGAGCTCAGATACAAATTTATACTTTAAAGACCCTAAGAAGTCCTATAAATTCAATAAGTCTTAAATATTGGTTCATTAGATAAAATATTTATTTCGTTTCTATAGCACGCTGGTTGTTATTCTAGGCAGAGGAGCTATAACAAGAAATGGAATAGACACGAGTTTTTATGTTAATTGAGGAACCAGATAACAGACAAGCAAAACTTGTGATTTCAGAGAGTGTTAAAGATTGTTCTGATAATGAGTGATGCAATGAGGGTATTGGCTTTTAACAACACTGCCAGGGAAGAATCACTCTGGGAAAATAACATTTTTAAAAATATTTTTAAAGTATTTTATTATACCACCGTGAGATATACAATTACAAAGATGTTCATATTTGGGTTTTGGTCATACAGTGTTCCAGCACCCATCCCTCCACCAGTCCCCATCTCCCACCAACGATGTCCCTGGTTCCCTTCCCCCTCCCTGGGAAAATAACATTTGAACTAGGATCCAGATGAAAAGAAGCATGTGAAAGCTAGTTTAGTGAATGTGAATATGTAGAAAGTGGTTCAGCTAGAGAGACTAGGGCATGCAAAGCTACTGAGGCTGGAATGTGCTTTTGTATGCCTGATGTATGAACAAACATCTCTGAATGCAGCAGTTATGTGTACCTAGGTCGAGAAATCAACATGATGAACGACCTAAAACCTGAGCTGGCAGGAGGAAGAGAGCGGCATGGAATGCCTTCAAAGGCATCGAAGAAATAGCTAAAAGGACAAAGAACCTCCGGCTCCGGGCACATCTCTTTGACTCCACCATTCTCCCTGCATTAACATACGCCTCAGAGACCTGGGCCCTACGAAAGCAGGATGAGAATGCTATTCGGGTCTCCCAAAGAGGAATCAAAAGAGCTATGCTTGGAATATCACGCCTCACTCAAGTGAGAGAAGGAATCCAGAGTTCTGACCTCCGTCGCTATTCCAGAATCAGGGATGCTGTCTCGTTTGCCAAGGCATCGAAAATCAGATGGGCTGGACATGTAATGTGATTTGGAGACAACCGCTGGACTAGAGCCGTTACCGACTGGATCCCACGGGATGTCAAAAGATCACGTGGCCGCCCACCTACAAGATGGTCAGACTTCCTTGTAAAGACCCTGAAGGAACGGTTTGAGGCTCTTCATATTCCTGAATCAACCAGATGCCATTGGGCTACATTGGCACGTGATAGGGTCCAATGGAAATGTTACTGGCGCCCGCTCGAGCAAATCGATGAATAACGGGATTCAAGTGATCAAGTGATCAAGTGATGCCTGATGTCTGCAAGTGCATCTGAGGTAGAGCAAAGGGAAGTGTGACAAAGTCAGTCTCAAAGGTAGGAGAAGGCCAGATCATTTAGAATTTTATCAGGAGATGAACTGTCTAACCTTGTTATAGGGAGTTTTTTTACTGTATAAAAATATTTTCTTTCTTTCCTCCTCTGATTTTGAATGCCTTAGTTGCTAAATGTTATTTTACTTTCTAAAAGGTTATTTATGTGGGGCTGGAGCAATAGTACAGCAGGTAGAGCACTTGCCTTGCACACGGCAGAGTTCAATCCCCTGCACCCCATGTGGTCCTCTGTGCCCCCTAGGAATAATCCCTGAGTACAGAGCCTGGAGTAGGCCCTGAGCACTGCCAGGTGTGACCCAAAAAACAAAACAAAAAACGTTACTTATTCTTATTTTATTGGTGTAAAATGTTGCTGAAAAAATGCTTTTTGAATCACCCTTTTATTACATCCTAAATGTTTTTACTTTGTTGTTTAATTGGGGGAAGGCCACACACATCAGTGCTCAGTGTTTACTCCTGGTTCTGCTTTCAGGAATCATTTCTGGTGGGCTCGAGGTCCATATGGGATGCCAGGGATCAAACCCAGATTGGCTGAGGGCAAGGAAAACACCCTACCCACTGTACAACTGCTCCGGCCCTAAAACGTTTTGAAAACAGAATGATGAAAAGCTGAAAAAGAGGCAGTAGCTACAAGCCAATGAAAATTCTTCTGTGTGAATAAGAGAAATGTGATGAGAAAGGAGTTTTCTATCATATTAGAGTTAGAGATTATGCCAACTATTCCTTAACCTCACAGAGGAATGAAGAAGAGAATGGTCAAAGCTGACCAGGTCAGCTCCTGGTCATAGGGGCTGAAACCAGGAAGAATCCAAGCCTAGCAGAAGAATCTGCCTTCCAAGGAATTACTAAGAAATGGTATAGAATGTTCTAGCTTCTCATGAGCCTGTAAGGACCTGGACAATCTCCTCATCTGCCTAGAGAGACTTTAGGCTCTGGAATCTCACTTTGATGCCGAGCAGGGAAAATAACTGTAGGAAGTGAGAATTTTGGGGAAAGGACTATTTCAGTGTCTAGGAAAGCTAACAAGAATTGTTTCATCACACGGAAGAAATCAGATTCCTAAACAAATCAACATCATTGCAATTTTTAAATGCCAAAGAAAAAATATCTTACATTTATTTGTTACATCTGAGACAACCTGCTAAGTGCTTTTTCTGTGTTTTTTAACGTGGTGTTTATGACAACTCTGTAAAGGAGAAGGAAAAGCATCTTTAGTATACAAAGAAAGAAAAGGGATTCTAATAGTTAAATAAGTAGCTAAGGTCACATCATTATTAAATGACAGATATAAGACTTATGTATTTATTTACTTACTTATGTTTTGGGGACCACACCTAGTTAAGCTCAGGGTTTATTCCTGGCTCTGTCCCCTGGGATAAGTCCTGAAAGGGTCCGACCCGGATCAGCTGCACACATGGCAAGGATCTTACTCGGTGTACTGTCTCTCCAGGCCCAGGTATGAGACTTAAACTTAAATCAGCGTGTTCCAGTTCATCATACTTCACCACTGCTCCGTGTGCCCAAGCACGGTCCCTTTCATTTGGAGGGAAGGCAGGAAAAATAAATCTTTTCTCTTCAGTCAGGACACAGGCCTCCTAATTGAACTTTCCCCTGGCTAGGCAGGAAAAGAACACAAACAAACAGCAAACTATTAAAATAAAGGGCACTTGTGAGGGGGAGCAAGATTCCCACAGAAGGTGAACACAGTGTGGATAGAGAATGTCAGTCTCCAGTGACAGGATGGATTTGGAAGGAAGATCCAGTAATGTGGAGAGAGGCTCAGCTGTTAGCAAGTTCCTTCCCTGTGGGAATGAATCTGAGGAAAAATATTGCCCAGGAATGACAAGACAGGTCAAAGGTCAGAGATGATGAAGCCCCAGTGGACATCACCCTCTATTGAATTCTTTAGAAGGAAGTCATACGTTCATACCAGACCAAACGAGTAGGAAGAAACATCCACTTCCTTGAAGGAAGAATATCGAAAATTATTTATAATTCTTCTATGCAGGAGAATTACCTATTCTTCCTGACTTATTTACTTATTCAGATACCAACTAAGATATTTTTACTAAGGATATTTACGTATGGAGTATCACTGTCTCACTGTCTTGTCGTTCATCATCGATTTGCTAGAGCGGGCACCAGTAATAGCTCCATATGTCCTGTCTCATGCTAGTAGAGCCCAAGGACATCTGCTTGCTCCAGGAACATAAAGAGCCTCAAATCATCAGGTCATGGGAATGAGACCTATAATTGTTACTGGTATTTGGCATATCAAGTATGACACGGGTAGCTTGCCAGGCTCTGCCATGCGGGTGGCATTAATAGATTTTCACAGCATTAGTAAGTTTTCACAGTTAGAGTAAGTAAGAGACCATGACTGGAATAAAACAATTTTATTTCACTGAGAGTTTGAAGACATTGATATGAACTCATATTTAGTTTAATCGAGACACTGGTGTATAGATATAAAAATAGGTGTATAGATATAGAAATAGATGTATAGATATTGAAATAGGTGTATAGATATAGAAATAGCTATATAGATATAGAAATAGATAGAGAAATAGAGATAGTACAGTGAGTAGGACTATAGAAATAGAAGTATAGATATTGAAATACGTGTATAGATATAGAAATAGATATACAGATATAGAAATAGATAGAGAAATAGAGATAGTACAGTGAGTAGGACATTTGCATTGTACTTGGCTGACCAGGAGGAGTGACCCTTGAGTGCAGAGCCAGCAGTCATCCCTGAGCACTTTTGGGTGTGACTCAAAGACCAAAACAAAAACAAATTATAAATAGGTGTGTGCACATAAGCAATATATGAATGTATATTTTCCTGTTCTGTCTGCCGAGATGGTCTATAATATTCCAATAACAACGAGCACACCCAACAGCTAGATGTTAATTTTTAATACCATTCTCCAATAATTAAAAGCCTTGCAAGGACTAGGAAGATAATGCCGTGCCTAGGCGTGCATGTCTTTCATGTGCAGGGACCCAGGTTAGCACCAAAACCCTCCCGAGCATCACTGGAGCTGCGTTGGTGCTCAGAGTATCCTGCTGAGAAGCACCACTTTACATGGCCTGAGCAATGACTTGTCCGTCGGACTTGGCTCCTGGGTTTCCTAAGCATTTCTAAGGAGGAATCTTGTACTATGACTTCATGTTTAATAGAGTGAATAAACTGCTTATTATTTTTTAAATACAGAGTATGTCATCTGCTTTGGCATTTGATTTATCAAATAAAGTTGAGAACTGGCTTATTCAGTTCCAAGAAAAACTCTGTGGGGGAGGTTTATTGGAATGCATTGAATTCGGAATACGGCATGTAAGTAATTGACATCTTTAGTCATTTTAGCCAAGAACTCATTGTAGCACTCTTTTTATTTTACTTTCTCCACTATTTTCTATAAAGTTTTATGGATTCTTCTTGGAAGAACTCAATTGTCTTTGTTGCATTTTATTCCTAAGAAATTGATATTTTTTGATAGCAAAATGCTTCTATTACTCTTTAAATATTTCCACCATAGAGCTGAGACTCGCAGACATGGGGCAGAGCTGCTACTGGCTCTCCCTGTGACCAGCCGCTCACTAGGCGCCCGGGAGGGATGGTGGGTTCTAGCCCTGGCCCACCACCCCAGCAGAGCCTCGCAACAAGCCAGACGACCCCCCCACTCCATGAGGGCCTCCATTTTCCACATCCAGACATCTCTCTCATCAGACCTCCACCCAGCAGATCAGCCTATCAGCATCCGGCTCGTGCTGCCGCAAGTGGCCGCGTGGTTCATCAATAAATGCTGATCTTAGAGATGCCTACAAGAGTATGCTACCTGCACCGGCAGAGCCTGGCAAGCTACCCGTGTTGTATTTGATATAAATGCCAAATACCAGTAACAATTATAGACCTCATTCCGGAATGGATTGAGGCTCTTTATGTTCCTGGAGCAAGCAGATGCCTTGGGCTCTACTAGCGTGAGACAGGACATATGTAGATGTTACTGGGGCCCGCTCGAGCAAATCGATGATGAACGGGAAGACAGTGATACAGTGATACCATAGAGCTGATGATAGATAGAAAAAATGTCTTATATATTAATTTTATATCATCAGTTATGCTAAGCTGTTATTAATTCTAGTATTTATTTGTAAGTGATTTTGGACTTTCTACATAGATAAGCACATCACCTACAAATGATGAGTTTTGTGATCTTCTTTGTTTTTCATAATTTTTATTTCTATCTCTTGTCAACTAGCTAGGTCTGCTAGTGTGATGTTAAATAGTCCTGTCAATAACAGGCACTCTCATCTTATCCTACATCTTCACAGAATATTTTCAATCATTATTAAGTATGCTGTTTTCTGTATCTTCAATCAGGCAAAGGAAATTCTACTTTACCAATACCAAGTTTGCAGTATTTTTTCCAATCAAGAATGAATTTTTATTTTATCCAACACTTTAAAAAATCATCTATTAAGATTATCATGCATGTCCCCCACCTGTTAGTATTAACAGATGCTGAAATTTTGTCTGTATAAATTTTGTCTGATATTGTTCTGTATTAATGGGTGACGTGAGCTTGTAATTTTCCTTATACTATTCTTGTCTGGTTTTATTTATTTTTATTGGTGAAGGCACACTCAGTGGTGCTGGGGGCCTCGTCTGACTCTGTGCTCAGGCGCCACACCTGGCAGTCACATCCAGCCAAGCACCTTAACAACCCTGGACTCTTTCTCCAGCACTTGTCTAGTTTCAGTATGAAAGTTATGCTTATACTGTGCATATTGTGTCTTTACTAATTGTATTCAAGTGTTTATACAAGATAGAAATGACGGAAGCCTTGAATGTTTGCTAGATTCTATCGCTTACATCACCTCCTGTGGCCCTACCCCTCGGGGTCCTTGGCTTCCTTTGACTGTAGTTCAGCAGCTGCAGGCAGCATCCCACAGGTGTGACCTAACAGCATCTTGGTGTCTCCTATCACCCTAGTTGCCCCATCTCTCTTCCACTTTCTGTCCCAGGACTTCTCCGCCGCTGCTTTAAGAAGAACAAGCACTTGAGCGTCGGCAAATGTGTATGTCTGGGAAAGTTTCCACTCCATGGAGCGGTCCTGGACCAATGGGAGATTGGAATAAAAGCTCTCCTCTTCCTTCCCCCAGACAAGCATGTTCCACCTACCAGAACTAAGCTCTGCTTGCTCTCAGGGGTGATGCCATTATGCTGGTTATTCTTCCTTCCCAGTTTATTTTTTTTCTGGCTCCTCACTCCCAAAACAAAACAATTCATTTGTCAAAATCAACCATCTACATCCCAGCTCTTGACTCAGGCTCTGCTTTTGAGGACCCTAAGCCATATCACTTACCCTGATTAAACACTTTGGGGATTTCTTAGTGTGAAAGAAAGAAAACTCAACTGTCACTTTAACTGTTTTCCTCTAAAGCTTATTTAGGTCTATAGCACTTCTTTAGTCATCTTTGGTCATTTTCCATTATCTCCTCTTTCAAAACTTCAGATTTGCCAGTATAAAGTTGTTTATGTTCTCAATCAATTAATTTACACAACATCTCTAGTTATCCCCATTTCCATTTTAACACTATTTCTGTTTTCTTTCTTTCTTTTGTCTTCATTAATTCTTCATTAATAGACTATTCATTAGTTATTTCAAAGAAGCATCTCAACTTTGCTTATTTTTCTCTATTGTATATATTTTTATTTTAAATTTTTAGCTGCTATGATTTACAATACTATTAATGACAGGGTTTGATACATTCATACATCCAGTGTTCCAATACCACACTCTTTATCCTCCCAATCATCCAGTGTTCAAATACCACACCCTTCATCCTCTCAATCAACCCCTCAACATACCCAATTTCTGTTTATTCATTTTCTTTGACTTTAAATTTGAAATATCACTATCACTATCCTCCTGTTGATAATCTATTTGCTAGAGCGGGCACCAGTAATATCTCCATACGTCCTGTCTCATGCTAGTAGAGCCCAAAGGCATCTATTCGCTCCAGGAACATAAAGAGCCTCAAACCATTATATTAGGTCATGGGAATGAACTAATATAATTGTTACTGGTTTTGGCATATCAAATAAAACAGGGCAGCTTGCCAGGCTTGCCATGCAGGTGGCATACCCTTGTAGTCACCTCTAAATTTAGAGGTGACTACAAATTTGAAATAATTTGCTTTTGTTTTTTTTTTTTTGCTTTTTTGGGTCATGCCCAGCGATGCTCAGGGGTTACTCCTGGCTCTGCACTCAAGAGTTACTCCTGGCAGAACTGGGGGACCATATGGGAAGCCAGGGATCAAACCCGAGTTGATGGCGTGCAAGGCAAACACCCTCCCCACTGGACTATTGCTCCGGCCCCTGAAATCATTTGCTTTTTTTTAAAACCAATTCTTAAATAAGATGTTTGGAACATTAATTTTAAGCTTTTGTTCTGTTTTGTTTTGATCTTATTTGCTGTGCTCAGGAATCACTCCTGGTTGTGCTCAGGGGGCCCGTATGCTCAGGGCTGTTAGGGAATTAACCTGAGTGGATAAGCATCTTTCCCGATGTACTATTTGACTCAAATTTTAAGCTTTTAACAGTTTCTACTATAAGCATTTGCAACTATAATACTTTGACTCTGAAACCAGACCAGAGGTGGGGCGTGGCATTTTCTGGCTCTATTATTTGGTCTGTGATTTCACTTGTGAGTCTCTGGATCAGCATACGTGGGCCGGATTGAAAAAAACTGCTGCAGGGTGGGTGTTGATGATCCAGGTTGTGATAGGCTCATCTGCTGGATGGAGTTCTGACAAGAGGGAGGTCCAGATGTGGAGAATGGTGGCCCCCATGGAGTGGAGGGGTCATCTGGCTTGTTGCGAGGTTCTGCTGGAGTGGCCGGCCACAGACATGGGGCAGAGCTGCTACTTGCTCTCCCTGTGCCCCAGCCACTCACGAGGCGCCCAGGAGGGATGGCGGGTTCTAGCCCTGGCCCGCCACCCCAGCAGAGCCTCACAACAAGCCAGATGACCCCCTCCACTCCATGGAGGCCGCCATTTTCCACATCCGACCTCCCTCTTGTCAGAACTCCATCCAGAAGACGAGGCTATCACAGCCTGGGCCACGTTGTTCATCAATAAATGCTGTATTTAGAGGTGACTACTAGAGTACGCCACCCGCACGGCAAGCCTGGCAAGCTGCCCGTGTTGTATTTGATATGCCAAATACCAGTAACAATTATATTAGGTCATTCCCATGACCTACTATAATAGTTTGAGGTTCTTTATGTTCCTGGAGCAAGCAGATGCCCTTGGGCTCTACTAGCATGTGACAGGACATATGGAGATGTTACTGGTGCCTGCTTGAGCAAATAGATGATGAACGGGAAGATAGTGATAGTGATTTCACTTAGCTTCTCTGTGCCTCAATTTCATAATTTATACTTGACTCAAGGGTTGTTAAGATTCTTCAATGAACAAAATATATATAGCACAAAACTATACCACATAGCAAATTCTAATTAAGCACTAATATTTTATGCTATTTGCTAAGCACTATTTTAGTTGCATCCATGATTTTTAATATTGTTTTAAGCTCTAAGTGTTTTATCTTTTTATATTATAATTTTCTTCAGAAGGAGATTTTTAAGATTTCTAGTTACAAACTTTTGTATAAACTTTTTCTTACTGACTGTGGTGTTCATCAGTACTTCTCATTCTCCTCCTTTTCCTAGAACATTTACCCCTGAAATTAGGGACAGCCAAATGATTAGTTTGGTCAATGAAATGTGAGTGGAAGCATTCAAGAAAACAGCATGTAGTTTTCATGCCCTTTCCATTTCCACAGACACTGGGGACTTATTGAGACACAAGCCCCACTAAAGCAGAGTTACACATAGTGGCCACTCCTGAGTGAACTCCATACCTTGAGCCAAAAAATATGTCAATTTATCTAAGTTTTGATCTTACCAGAGAATGATCTAGCCTGTTCCATTCGCCATTATTAATATTTTAATTGAATTATCATAAGAGCACAATGTTTGAAAGTGACCCTTTAAATTGTTGAAACTACCGGTTTTCATAAACATTCCTTGTAGTGCTTAAAAAATTTTAATTGAGTGTAACTGCACTTAAATGAATATTACATGAAGTTTGTTGACTGTTGTCTCTATTTTCACTAATATTTTGTTTTTTCAGTTTATCATTTCTTGAGAGATGTGGGTTTAATTTAAACCACCCACTGTGACAGAACTTTTCTAAACACTAAATACCATGATTCACAAAGTTGTTAATAATACAGTTGCTTTGGGTTTTCAATGTTCCAATACTAAACGCAACACCAGTGTGAACTTCCCTCCCTAGTGATGACTTTTTTCCCACCCAATCTCCATGCTTCCCACCTTAACATGAACAAATTCATTCATATTGCTTGCTACAACAAAATGTCAAATGAAATTATCAGAAAATAGATCAATAAAAGCCACAATGTGTAGGAGAAGGGAGAGAGAGAGAGAGAAGAGGCAAAGTGCCTGCCACAGCTGGGGGAGGAGGGAGGGAATCAGGGAACATTGGTGGTGGGAAACGGGCACTGGTGGAGGGATGGGTGCTGGAGCACTGTATGACTGAAACCCAAACATGAACATCTTTGTAATTGTATTATCTCATGGTGGTGTAATAAAAAATTTAAAAAATAAAAGTCAATTTGTGATCATTGTTATATTTCACAGTGGTATAACTAAAACCATTGAGACTTTTCTGTGCTGGCTGGTGCTAGTTGAAACTTGTTACTGTTTTTACTCACTGAGCTTTGGGATCTTCTATACAACTTTCTCATCACATTTGCTGTGCTTCTGCTAGACAATACTGTAAAATTGAAAGTGTTGAGTAGCCACATACATGGCTGTTCATTCCATAAGCTATAGAACTGGGACAGCTGTAGCTTGGCAGCTTCATGAGGTTCAATTGCGGAGCTGAGCATTTATATGCCAGAGAATGTCAGGTGTGGGTGGGGAGTGCTGGGTCTTCTAACAGCAAGGGGAATCTGCCTGTCCCTTTTATGAGAAGACCACAGAGTTCTCAGCCTGGAGATGAATCTACACAAGAGGATTTGGAAGCTTGGTAGCTTCAAGGGGCTCTCTCTCTCTCTCTCTCTCTCTCTCTCTCTGGGGTCACACCTAGAGGTTCTCAGGGTTTACTCCTGGATCTGCACTCCTGATTTACTCCTGGTGGTGCTTGTGGGGCACCATATGGGATGATGGGAATCGAACCAGGCTCAACTGCGTGCAAGGCAAATACCCTACCCATTATCCTATTACTCTGGCCCCCTTCAAGAGGTTCAGTTATGTAGCTCAACGGTAAAGTTTCTTATCATCCTGTCATTTGGCTCTATTTTTTTTAGACAATGTTATCCATGCATGCAAATTTCAGATCATTTTAGCTTTCTAGTTAATTGATTCATATAATATATATCTGGAATTTTAAGAATTCATTCTATTGTCACCTTTTATAAAGGATATAATGAATTATATTGGTTATTGACATGTCATTGCTACCACTTTATTAAATATGTCATGACTTTATGTTTCTTAAAACATATCTTTCTTGACTTTTGTTCCCTTTTCTTGGTTTGGAGTATCCATTGTATTGTTTCTATTATTTTCCGAAGTGATTTTTATATTCATTCTTACCTTAATTAAATATGCAACTAATCAATTTCTTCATGTTCTTCCTGTATGATCCTAAGATTTTTAAACACCTTAATTCTAATCCTTCCAACTCAACTTGTATGACTTTATTATCATTCTTTTAGTTTCAGCCAGCTCCTACCACATACAAATTAGTCACTATAATTAGTTTTAGTCAGTGTTTGTTAAGATTTGCCCAGTTTAGTATTCACCTACTTTGTTAGTTACTACCCTTCCTGCCTATCAGATGGACAGCCTAAGACCGTTCATCTTCACTTGAAATTAACCCCCAGAGAATTTTCTTTAGAGAAGTTCTATTGGTTGTAAAGACTCCCAATTTGGGACTAGAGCCTATCTTTATTTTTCCTTCATTGTTAAAAGATAGTCACTATGTATAGAATTTTAGATCTACAGTCATTTTATTTTAGCACCTTAAAGGTTTTGCTCCAACACTCTGTTTTCCAACTCCACATCTTTGGTGTTAAGATCTCAGTCAGAAATCTAACCACCATTGCTGTGTTGGTGATTTTATTCCCAGCAATTTTCATAATTCTTTCTTTTACTTTTTTTTTTTTTGATGCTCATGTAGAGTTTTGGTTCTATAGTGTTCCAACACCCATCCCTCCACCCAAACCCATCTCCCATCACCAATGTCCCCACCTCTCTCCCCCTCCCACACCTCAACTACTTGGCGGGTTCTGTATGTCATTTCTCTCCTCTTTATCTCTCCCTCCCACCAAACTTTCCTGCTCTTCGTGGAATTCAATGCATTAAAAGACATTACTGTTTCCACTATTTTAAAGGACACCTGTGGTGCGCCACGCGATACTGGGCTCGAACCTGTTTTGCTCTGTTGATCTGGTCGTGAGGCAGTTTCCCAGCGTCTGGACAGCGAAAATGGTGGCTAGTGTGATGGGCGAGTCTCATCCAGCTGCTTCCGGGACCCCCAGAGGCGACGGGCCCACTCCCAAAACCCGTCTACCCCCTGGGGGTCCCTCTTCAGCTGGGCCGGGCGCAGCCGAGCTCCAGCCTCCCCAGCCGCTTCATGTTATCTTACTTTTTGTTTTTTAGTATTTTGTTTGGTGTTTTGTTCCCTTGTAATGACTTAGGCTTTCCATGGTTTTAAAACCATCTCAGCTATTGTCTCTTTCAAAATTAGTTCTTTCCTATTTTATTTTAGAACTCTAATTGGACAAATTTCTGCTTTCTCTCAATTTAATGTCTCACAACCTTATATTCTAGATAATTTTTTTGCTCTAGCATCAGCTTTCTAATTTTTTCCTCAATCACATCTATTATTCTATTTCATCTGCAAAGGGTTTTTAGGTTTCAACATATTTTTTTTAATTTCTAGGAAATCATTTTTGGTCTTTTCTACACTATATTAGTTCCCTTGTTCCTACTCACCTTTAAACTTTTTTTTAACCTATTAAGCTTATTTATATTCTGTTCACTGTATCACTGTATCACTGTCTTCCCGTTCATCATCGATTTGCTCAAGCGGGCCCCAGTAACATCTCCATATGTCCTGACTCATGCTAGTAGAGCCCAAGGCATCTGCTTGCTCCAGGAACATAAAGAGCCTTAATCCATTCCAGAATGAGGTCTATAATTGTTACTGGTATTTGGCATATATATCAAATACAACACTAACTCTGCCAGGCTCTGCCGTGCAGGTAGCATACTCTTGTAGGCATCTCTAAGTCCAGCATTTATTGATGAACCCGCGGCCGCTGATAGGCTGGTCTGCTGGGTGGAGGTCTGACGAGAGAGAAGTCCGGATGTGGAAAATGGAGGCCCTCATGGAGTGGGGGGGTCGTCTGGCTTGTTGCGAGGCTCTGCTGGGATGGTAGGCCAGGGCTAAAACACCAACTAGAACATCCTGTTAAACGTTTTAAATATCTGAAGCATTTATGGGTCTATTTCTGCTTATTCTCAATACGCTTTATTTCCTTGTATGCTTTTTATTTGAATAATGAGCTGTATTTTTCTTTGAAACTTTTCTTCATCTGTAACAAGTTTTGGAGTGGTGGAATTTACTTGAGTTCCAAGGAGGATTTATGTGTAATTTCCCCCCATTACATGAACATCATCAATCCAAGATCACTTTAAATGTTCTACTTGGGTTATTTTATAATCATATGAATTTAGACTGCAAGTCCCGATAAACACTGGCCTGCGGTTGGGAATTCTAAAGGGGGTAATTATAATCTTTCTAAACATCTAGTGAAATGGTGTAGGATAATCCCTTTACCTATCTCCCCATATGCAATGAAAGCATCCAAGTGAAAGTTCAAGGTTCTTAGGATTCTAAAAACACTCTCATGATGGAAACTATGTTTAGTCCTTGTCCACCTACTTGTCTCAGATGTAGAGGCTTCATTCCTGGTGATGCTAAGCCCATAGTGTGGACCTGACAGTTGAATGCTTGGTCCAGTGTGCTCAGAAGTCACCAGATCCACTTGGGAGGTGCTGGTGGCAGGAGGGAAGGCAGGGATCAGACTCAGGGCCTCAGTCATGCTAAGAATGTGCTCTGTTACATATCTTATCTCTCTAGCCCTCTGCCTCGCTTTGAATTCTGCAGATTTCTTTCCTTCTTGGGAATATCCTTAAGATTAAATGTTATTTAATTAAAATCATCACTGTTTGAAATTGGCTATTTCAAGTCATAATGTCATTTAAAGTGTCTAACCCATTAGAAATGAAATATCTTTTCAAGTGTAGGGCTGAGGTGAAATTAACGTGTCAGAGTCACACACAATTCTTTGTCAATTGTTCTGGTTCCAACACACACGACTTGTCCTCAATCCCCTTGATTGAAGCGCGTGTACTTTAAAGCAAGAAACATGGTAATAAATCCTTAATTATCACAGATCAAATATCAACGGATAGTCTAATATAGTAATAGAACAGGTGATGGAAGGGACAAAGCAGGGATTGTGTCTCCTCACATCAGAGCTTGAACAAGGAAGTGAACTGCTATAGGCAAAAAATCAGTTCCTCTATCAGCCTGGTTGGGTTGTCACAACTGGCAGAATTATACCATGCCGGGCCAAAGTTTAAGCTTCACAGAATGGTGGAGTCTGGCACAGTCTGGCAAAAGGGCAGGTAATGCAGTTTTACTGTGAAGTTCTGTTCCCAACATGGCAGCAGGTGTTGAATTCTTCTTATCTTTGGAGCAACAGCGAAAATTTTGATGTTTGTCTTTTGAATTAACATCTAGCTCCCAGAGAGTCAAGAATAAAGATCCTGGAATAAAGGAAAGAAGACAGGGAATGGGGATACCAAGATTACTTCAAGGATACAGAAAACAGACTTGGTTACTGTAATTCATTGTTCTGGGCTTACCATCGTGCTCAGAACTGCCTCCCAACTCCGTAGTGAGACAAGGGGTATTTTCATGACCAGGCACCCAAATTACTCACTTGAATATTCTCTCTGGACCCATTTTCACCCATGACTTAGATTTCACTGGGGGAAATTCAGGGATAATGCATACGTGGGAGTGTTGGCAACTGGGATATCATTCTTTACCCTGGGCAGTTCCAAGTTGTAGACACATCAGATGGTCCTTCAACTGCCCACCACTTGCCAGATGAGGATCCTGGTGATGAGTAAGGCACAGAGCTATGTGAGGCAAACTGAGAAGCAGAAGAAGGACGGAAGGAATGTTCTAAGAAGGAGGACTTGGCTTGTCTGGACAGAGAGGCCTGTTAGGGAGGAGTGTTCAACTGAGGGTAAAAATAGGGCAAAATATTCAACTGAGAGGAGGCCTGTGAAGAAGTGATAGAGGCTAGTGGTCCATGGTTCTTCACCAAGTTATTTTTTTTGCTTTTTGGGTCACACCCAGCAATGCTCAAGGGTTACTCCTAGCTCTACACTCAGGAATCACTCCCGGTGGTGCTCGGGGGACCATACGGGATGCCGGGAATCGAACCTGGGCCAGCACAGGCCAACCGTGTGCAAGGCAAACACCCTATCCGCTGGGCTATTGCTCCCGGCCCCTCTTCACCAAGTTCTTTCCAGACTTAGCAGTACCACTCAGAGGTCAGCTGAGCTGGAAACTCCTTCCCAGCTTCCGGGAGCCTCACCTGAGTGACAAGTCTTCTCGATAGTATGGGTAGAAAAAAAAAGCCCTCAGTGGTGACTGCACTTAAATTAAAGGCAACTCTCAAATTCCTAATTATTCACAAGTGTCAATCACACTTTTCCTGATTAAGCTACTTTGGGAGAGCCATCTGTCTCTCCACTCTAGTCCGGTTGGGGAATCTATAACAATAAGCAATAAGCAGTGTGGTGCCAGGCACCAACCACAGTGAATTCTACTTGTCTGTTAGCTCAGAGTCATCATTCATGAGCACTTGTTCTGTACCTGGCACTGTCTTAGTCACCAGAAGATTTGAAGCAATGAGACATGGCGACTGACATGAAGGAGGCCCCGACCTTGCTTTTGTACGGACACACTGGGTCTCTGCACCAGACGAGACAGTTTCTTACACTGCTTCTGTGATAAGCATTTCCCTGTGTATCCATTTCCTTATCTATAATATGATCATCCAATTTGAAATGCTCTATGGTCTGTCTTCAGGGGCCAGAGCGATAGTATAGCAGTCAGGGCATTTGCCTTGCACATGGCTGACCCAGGTTCAATACCTAGAATCCCGTATGTTCCTTCCGAGGCACTGCCAGGAGTAATTCCTGAGTGCAGAGCCAGGAAGTAACCCCTGGGCATCGCTGGTGTGACCCAAAAAGGCAAAATGAGAGAGATAACTTATTTATCAGATTTTTACAGTGACCTTTTCATTGAAGTATCAATGAAAAATCATGCACACAGAAAAACGAAGCATAAATCGTAAGATAGAATGTAGTCAATTACCATAAGGGTAACCAGTACCCAAATAAACAAATTCAGAGTAGAATCCCCCTCAAACTCTCTCTAATTATGATCCCCACTGTTCTGATTTCTAACACTAGACAGTCACAGAATTATCTTCCAGCATAATTTGTATTGATGCATACCAGAAAGGTAGGACATGTATTTGAGAGGGCACTCTAACTCTTCTGTGGTCACTTGTACCACTTGTCTTCCCATATATCATCAATTTGCTCGAGCGGGCACCAGTAACATCTCAATGGGTCCTCTCACATGCGAGATAGCCCAAGGGCATCAGCCCACTCCAGGAACATAAAGAGCCTCAAACCATTCCATCAAGTCATGGGAATGAGGTCTATAATTGTTATTGGTATTTGGCATGTCAAATATGACATGGGTAGCTTGCTAGGCTCTGCTGTGTGGATGGGATACTCTAGTAGTCACCTCAAAACTTGAGCAATTATTGATGAACTGGGCTGTGATCAGCTCTTCTGCTGGGTGGAGCTCTGAGGAGAGGGGAGTCTGGGTATGGAAAATGGCAGCCCTCATGGTGTGGGGGTTCCTCTGGCTTCTTGCAAGGCTCTGCTGGGGTGGTGGGCCAGGGTTAGAACCCGCCATCCCTCCCGGGCGCCTCATGATCAGCTGGACACAGGGTGAGAAAGTAGCAGCTCTGCCCCATGGGTGTGAGTCTCTGGATCGGCATTCCTGGGTTGGTCAGTTGCCTGGTCAGACCACTTCGTGGTCAGTTGCCCTTTAATCTGGAGCTATAGATCCAAAGTAGGTGTTTATGGGGATGGTTTGGGAGAATTGCGAAGCATTCTTATGTACATTGTGAGCAACTATCCAAAGAACGAGAGGAAGACTGCGGTGTCAAGAAGTAATCCAGGTCTGTGCTGAGGCAGATGACATCTGTCCTTAGAATTCAGACACGTCATCTGAATCTACTCATTACAGCTCATCAGTTGGGTTTGCATGTTCCCAAATACTCTCTTAGCTTGCTGACTAGAGTTGATAAAGGTGCAGGGATGGGGGGTGGGTAGGATGAGGGGGTGAAGGTGCCAGGTGGTTGAGCAATAGGGCAGTGGACAGGGTGCTTCGTCTTGCATGGGTTCCATCACAGATATCCCATATGGTCCCTCAAGCCTGCCAGGAGTAACTCCTGAGCACCACCAAGTGTAACCCAAAAAGCACACAATTTTTTCATAAATAAAGGGGGTTCTGGGGTACCATCTGAACAGTAGAAGGGTAACAGCTTTTACTGTGGTAGATCTGGGTTTTGCTGACACACACTGGCTCTGGTACCAAACAGAGAGAGGAGATGCTGCCTGAGAGCGACCATTTTGAGAAGGAAGCTGCCTGAGTCTTGGATGTTAACCATAAAAGACCTGGAATCCTCTGCATATGCTTTTAAAATCTTAATTGATGCTTGGTTCGGGGAGAAAGCTGGTTCAGGATAATAATCCTGAACCAGCTTTCTCCGCTGAACCTGAACCAGCTTTCTCCGTTGAACCCCCTGCATTCCATGGACCACGAGGACAACTTCCGACCCAAGTCCACCATCCCAATGGAGCCTCCGAGGAGCCCAGAGAAACCCCCACATCTTGCTGGCAGCGATCTTCACAATCCACACTCGGCAGCAGGTAAGATCTCCACCCAGCAGACTAATCCAGTCTCCAGCCCGCAGATTAATCCAGTCTCCAGCCTGGTTGTCAGAAACCCAGCCTACAAGCAGAGACCCGCCCTTCAGAGGAGAATATTTCAAGTGCAGGAATGCTTGAGCCTAAGACACAGGTACACCCGGCAGAGCAGAAACCAGCTTTCCCGTTGCGCGGCCGCATAGCAGCCGCGCAATTTACCTCCAAATTACCGTAAATATTCAACCCACCCCTCTGAGAGAATCCCACAAAGTAATGAGAATATAGCACCCGCATGGCAGAGCCTGGCAAGCTGTCCGATGCGTGTTCGATATGCCAAATCCAGTAACAGAAATGTTTATTTTCCTGACCCGAAAGAGCCCTTAATACGGCAGCAGTAAGAAAGGCAAACAAGCAGTGCCTGACAAAATTTCATGGCCATCCTAGGCTGCCAAAACGAAGAAGGACTAAAATGACTGTCTGTACTTTCAATGCACGACACTGGCATCAGAAGCATATATTGAGGATCTGATGCTGCAAGCAAAAAAAGATCAAGTACGACATCATTGGTCTGACTGAGACGAGGAGGTGTCAGTTGCATCATGCTGTATTTAACACCGGAGAAGAATTGTTCCTTGGAACATGCGACGAAAAGAGGCATTGGTGGCGTTGGTGTCCTTGTCAACACGAACATGGCCGTAACACTAACATGATCAACACCGAACATGATTCATTTGAATGCCTAACAAACCAAATAGGATGATTACACTTGAAGAGATGTGGCCCACTGCCAGCAATTTCTATCTTCATTGTCTACGCACCAACATCCACATACAAAGAAGATGAAATTGAGAAATTCTACATGGAATTGGAGGAGTTCTATAAAAAAGATCACACCTTCTACAAGATCATAGTCGGTGATTTTAATGCCAAGATAGAACCGAGAAGATAGGCTGAAGAACTCCACATCAGGACCCATGGCCTAGAATGGAACGAACAGGGTGAGAGACTATCTGAGTTCATCATGTCCCCCAAGACCATTCATGGGAACTCACAGTTCCAGAAAGCTGAAGCGAAACGTTGGACATGGGAATCTCCTGGAGGACAGTTCCACAATGAAATTGACCACATCATCTTCAATCGACGGTTTTGTCTGACCGATGTAGCTGTCGTCCCCAAATTCCAAACAGGATCGGACCACCGTCTCCTTTGTGCAAAATTCTACTTCCCGCAGCGGGAGAAAAGGCTGCAAAGTTTAAGAAGAGAACTCCCAGAACGACCACCAACTGGGAACTCTTTGTCACCATTGCAGCAACATGGGAAGATACCATGATTGACGACATCGATGAAGAATACAACCGACTGGTTCAGCACCTCCATGATTGTGCGAAGAATGCCGAGAGAAAGACACAAAAGGACACCTGTCTTCAGAAACTCTCGAGCTCATTCGCCAACGTGGCAAGGCGCGAGCCTCAGGAGACCAAATTCTAACATCCAAGCTTGCTAAATGGTGCAGAGAAGCAATAAAAGAAGACCTCAAAGACCGAAGAGCAGAAATACTGGAAGATGCAGCAGAAGCTGGGAAAAGCATTCGCGACTGCCCGCCTGTCCTTTGCCAACTATAAGACCAAGATGACTGCCCTCCGATTCCCTGATGGGTCTATCACATCTTCCAGAAAGGCAATGGAGAAGATTATCCATGACTTCTACTCAAATCTCTTTGATAGCCACATCCACCTGCCCACATACCAAATTCCACAGGATGGATATGTCATTCCCAACATTCTCCCTTCTGAAATCCGACATGCCATCTTGTCGGTAAAGAAGGGAACAGCACCAGGCCCAGACAAAGTCAGACCCGAACACCTGAAGAATCTGCCGTCGGTACTCATCACACTAGCTCGACTCTTCACATGCTACCTGTCCGAATGCAAGGTGCCCTCCCAATGGAAAACCAGCAGGACAGTTCTTCTGTTCAAGAAGGGACACATTCACGACATCGGCAACTATCGCCCCATCTGCCTGTTGTCTGTCATCTACAAGCTGTTTACAAGAGTCATCCTGAACAGGATTAGCAGAACACTAGATGAAGGACAACCATGCGAGCAAGCAGCCTTCTGGAAAGGATTCAGCACAATCGACCATATCCACACGGTTACCAAGCTCATTGAGGTTTGTAGGGAATACAAGATGCCGCTCTGTCTCACGTTCATTGATTTACAGAAAGCCTTTGATTCTGTGGAGACTGAAGCAGTCATCAAAGCCCTAGCCAAACAGGGTGTTCAAACCCAATACATCAAGATCCTTTGTGAGCTGTATTACGGATTCACCACCAGGATCTCACCATTCTACAAAGAAGTGATCATTAACGTGAAAAGAGGGGTTTGACAGGGTGATACCATTTGACCAAAACTCTTCAGTGCCACCCTCGAGAACATCATGCAACAATTAGAATGGGAAGGAATGGGAGTGAAGATAGATGGTCGGCAACTACACCACCTCTGCTTTGATGATGACATCGTTCTAATAACACCAAACATTAGCCAAGCGGCACAAATGCTGGCTGACTTTGACCGAGAATGTGGAAAGATAGGTCTATAGCTGAATCTAAAGAAAACTATGTTCATGAAAAATGAACTAGTTCCAGAGGCCCCATTCACTCTCAATGGAACAAACATCTCTGAATGCAGCAGTTATGTGTACCTAGGTCGAGAAATGAACATGATGAACGACCTAAAACCTGAGCTGCGCAGGAGGAAGAGAGAGGCATGGAATGCCTTCAAAGGCATCGAAGAAATAGCTAAAAGGACAAAGAACCTCCGGCTCCAGGCACATCTCTTTGACTCCATCGTTCTCCCTGCATTAACATATGCCTCAGAGATCTGGGCCCTACGAAAGCAGGATGAGAATACTATTCAGGTCTCCCAGAGAGGAATTGAAAGAGCTATGCTTGGAATATCACGCCTCACTCAAGTGAGAGAAGGAATCCGGAGTTCTGACCTCCATCGCTATTCCAGAATCAGGGATGCTGTCTTGTTTGCCAAGGCATCGAAAATCAGATGGGCTGGACATATAATGCGATTTGGATACAACCGCTGGACTAGAGCCATTACCGACTGGATCCCACGGGATGTCAAAAGATCACGTGGCCGCCCACCTACAAGATGGTCAGACTTCCTTTTCAAGACCCTGAAGGAACGGTTTGAGGTTCTTCATATTCCTGAATCAACCAGATGCCATTGGGCTACATTGGCACGTGATAGGGTCCAATGGAAATGTTACTGGCGCCCGCTCGAGCAAATTGATGAATAACGGGATTCAAGTGATCAAGTGATCAAGTGAATTGATGCTTGAAAACAGTTTTCAAAAATCAACCTGCACACACTCTCCAGTAAGTTATAAGAAATATCATTTTTTCCTGTACCAAAACTACCTAAAATCTTTAGCAAATTTCATCATCACTTGAGAGGTAGAAATACAAGTCATTCTTCTTCAATAATCAAGAAAATAGAACCCTGTAAGTGGAGAGATAGTTCAGTGGGTAAGGCACTTGCTTTGTATGTGGCTGATCCAGGTTTGGTCACTGGAATCCCATATGATCCTGAATACAGAGGAGACCTGAGTACAGAGCCAGCAGTAAACAGTGAGTATTACCAGGTGTGGAAAGAAGGGGAAGAAGAAAGAAAAAAGAAGAGGAGGAGGAGGAGGAGGAAGAGGAAGAAAGTGGAGAAGAAGGAGGAGGAGGAAGAAGAAGAAGGAGAAGAAGGAGGAGGAGGAGGAAGAGGAGAAGGAGGAGGAAGAGGAAGAAGGAGAAGAAGGAGGAGGAGGAAGAGGAAGAAAAGGAGGAGAAGAAGATGAAGAATGAAGGAAGGAAGGAAGGAAAGAAAGAAAGAAAGAAAGAAAGAAAGAAAGAAAGAAAGAAAGAAAGAAAGAAAGAAAGAAAGAAAGAAAGAAAGAAAGAAAGAAAGAAAGAAAGAAAGAAAGAAAGAGAGAAAGAGAGAAAGAAAGAAAGAGAGAAAGAGAGAAAGAGAGAAAGAGAGAAAGAGAGAAAGAGAGAAAAAGAGAGAAAGGAAGGAGGGAAGGAAGGAAGGAAGGAAGGAGAGGAGAGGAGAGAGAGAGGAGGAGAGAGGAAGAAGAAGGAGAAGGAGGAGGAGGAGAAGGAAAAAAGAAAGAAAAAAACTTTAATGGGATCATGGGATGGGTCCTTTAAAGGTTTAAGTACCAACAGCTGCTGTGCTGTGGCATGAGCTCTGTCCCCTAAAAAGCTAAGAGTCACACAGACTTGAAAGGGATGGTCTGTAGATCCATGAAATACATAGGAGCGATCCTGAAAATTATTTCCATTTGCATTTTTTCCTAATTTTGAGAGATATATTTAATTCTCTTTCCCCTTGTCTCTCCCCACCCTCACTGATTGGTGCCTGCCAGCTCCAATCATGACTTGCAGTACCAATCAATAAATGATTCATAATGTCATGTGCAATGAGATCTTGGAGCTGAATTTTACTGATTCAGCAGATTAAAGTAGTCAGAGATCTTTAAGAAATAAACTAAGTCTAAAATGGAAAAGTCAAAGGCCAAAATAAATTCAATTTGTTTTCCAGAGGAAATAACCATTCACAAAAATAGGTGGAAGGATTGACAGAAATGACCTAGAGGTTAAAGAGACCACAGTAGGACTGAACATTCCCTTCCCTTCCCATTTTTCCTTCCTCTCTTCCATACTCCTCCCTACTCTTCCACCCTAAGAATGGTGCAGTGGAGAAAAGTGCAGCCTATAAAACATAAGACCATACGTTCAATCCCCAGTGCTGTCCACAAGTGCCAAGAACAAGTCAGCTGACATTGTGTTTGGGACTGTGACCATCACAGTGAAATGTGCAATCCCCAGGGTGCTGCAGCTGGGTATGTACAACAGGTGTGTGACACCTGGTGAACTCTGCAACTTAAATTAAGTGAGCACTGTGGCCAGGTGTGCAAACCATGGAAAATAGGATAACCAGAATGTGCTTAGCGCCACAGCTAGAGTGTGATCCCTGATGAGCACATGTGCAGACCCTGCAACTCAATGTGTACAAGCTCCAGTAAGCACCTCAATCAAGTGTGCATGCTGTCTGGTCATCAAGGCAACAACAAAGCAAAGTGACAGGGGTTGGGGGAAAAAAACTAAAAACCAAGACTCCAGGGACTGCAACAATTTTAGAGGACTTTGTTCATCTCTACAATGGATACGTATTGGCGACTAAGCTAATATTTGTTGATTGTGCAGTGTGTGCCAGGCACAATCTAAAAGGTTTACGTAGATTACCTCACTTAATCGTCTCAACAACCCTATGATTATTATTATCTCCATTTGACCATTGATGAAACTGATGTCTAGAAGATTAACCAATTTGCTTAGTCAGCTAACTAATTGCAGGGAAAGCACACAGATCCTTCAGCACTACACTAAGCCTGACTTTTGATTCTAATTTTTCATGATTCTCAGTCCCTAGGACCTTGTAGAAATGTGTCAGGATCACCCAGGTACATTTCAAGTCCAAGACCTATATAAGGTCTAATTAAAGGCAAAGTCCTCACCAAACTCATTTAAATACAGATTCTACGACTACTAAAAGATTCCTAAAAGAGAGAAAGGATTTAATCAATCAATAAACCAATCTGTCTTTCTCTCTTCTCTAAGACGAGCGCCCCATTCCCCCATGAAGCCATGCCCTACCTTCTGAATATCATTCAGGCCCTCCTAATTAGTTTTTATCTCATAATAATTAAACTCTGGGCCAGAGACATAGTTCAACTGTCTGGAGCTCACATTTTGTGCACAGAAGTCTGAGGTCTGATTCCTGGCACCATGTGGTCTTCTAAGCACTGCTGGGAGATATTCCCTAGCACTGAGATGGAAATAGCCCCAAGCATGGTAGGATAGGGAAAAATAATGGGGAAAAAATAGCCTCAATGATGTTTCATATGCAAGTCAACATAGATCCTAATGATACAGCACGTTGAGGTGTAGAGCGGTAGGTCACTTTAAATCTACAACCCTGGAACTGGTATCCAATCAGGACGGAGAATGGAGAATTCTACTTCCAAAGCCATGAGGGCAGGGTTAGATCAATGAAGCAATGTATTTTCCCAATGGTTTTCCTTAATGGCCTAATTCAGAAGTGATTTTTATCACATTCCCATATTGTTCAGATTTAGAGGTTCTTTCAAGCTTGGGAAACTTTACAGCATCTGAGATATCCCAACTTCTTCCAAACAGAACAGCTCTGCGATGCTATGAGAAGTGAGTGTCTGTAGATCCCGTGGTTCTTCAATCCAGATTCTGGCTCCAGGGCCCCATTCCCATCAGCGCAGCTCATGTCTCCATCCTCAGGGCTTTTGACACCTGTCTCTCCCACATCCTCAAGCCCCAGGCTGCTGGTCTGCTGGCCCCACACAGCGTGTCTGCTGGCATGGTAAAACAGAGCCTAGGGGCCCAATGAAGGAAGCTGTAGACTCCCACCTGCACCTCCAAGCAGAGACAGCTCCAGAGCTTTCTCAGGCTCCCAGGTATTTGCCGGGCTTCCATCCAAACCCCAGCAGACAACGATGACTCTTAAAGCTCCAGTCCCATATGGAAACTAGAAGCAGGGTTTTTCCTCCTACAACTCCCCAGGTCAGTAGGGTAAAACTTCCTATTGTCAGAAAAGGTCACTTTCCAGAGAAGACAGCGTCCAGGGAAGCCAATACCTCAGTGATCACCTTTTCTCCGTATCAGTGCATAGAAACCCTCAGTCCCATCCTGGAGCTGCTGCTTCTTTCCTAAAGAATGGAAAGTTCATTCCATCGGCATCACAGGTGCTTGTTACACTGCTGTCTGAATTAGGCCATTAAGGAAAACCATTGGGAAAATACATTGCTTCATTGATCTAACCCTGCCCACATGGCTTTGGAAGTAGAATTCTCCCAAACTTTGGCCTTTTCTGTGGTTCTAAGGGTACTCTGTATGAGCAATGTTGGTTTCTTAAAGATCACTTTGGGCTGGAAGGATAATACAGCAGCTAGAGCCTTGCATACTGAGGACCCAGGCTCAATCCCAGGCCATCCCTTATGGTTCCCCAAGCACCGCCAGGAGAAATTCTTGAGTACAGAATCAGGAGTAACCCCTGAGCATCACCAGGTTAAATTATCAGCACCCCCAAAAGGTGTTTCTGTGAACCTCATGCTACAGGTTCTAGAGGAGAGGATCCCAGGGTGAGACGAACTTTTTCAAAGTCTGGATCACAATCTATTGTGTATTCTGAAATTAATGTGGTGGATCCTCAAAAGAAAGACAGGAGGCAGGCAGGCAGGCAGACTTTTTTCAGGTTTTGTTTCTATGAAGCCAACTCTGTGTCTCTAAGAACACCCTGGGCATTTACAGTGTACAAGCCTTCCCTTCATTCTTACAAAGGCCATAAGCTCGTAAACATTTAGGAGGAAAAGATCGGGGAAAAGGAGAGAGTAAGTCAGGAACGCTCCAGAGAGAGCCTTTGGTTTTTAATTTTTTTTTCTGTTTGGGTCACACCTGGTAATGCTCAGGGGTTGCTCTCTTGGCTCTGCACTCAAGAATTACTCCTGGCGGTGCTTGGGTGACCATATGGATACTGGGGATCAAGCCAGGGTTGGTCACGTGCAAGGCAAAACCACTCCCTGCTGTGCCCCACCAGAGAGAGATTTAAGGGCGCATTTTTACCTAGAGCACAGGCTTCTGACAGCTTTTAAATCTTTGTCCTTTGGGGCAGAATCTCTGGGCCAAGGTGATTCATTCCAACTCCAGCACCAAGGCAAGAGGATCAGAGAGTGCCAGCCAGTTTCAAGGATTAGGTTAAAGAAAAGTAGAAGAAAAGTTTCTGGTGAAAGAAACCTACCAGAAAGAAACCAGAAACCTACCAGAAAGAAACCTGGTAGAAAGAAAAGTTTGTACCATATTGTAGAACAGGAGACCCCATCAGCTGAGCATGGGATGCACGCTGGGGACTGACTGCAAACCTGTGCAAGGCACCTACTGGCACCTTTATCACACTGGAGATACCAAGAGGCTGGGCACTGCCTTTCTCCATATATTTAAATGAAATGCCTAGAGTGGCTGAAGCCCGATGCCTCTGGAATCTTTCATCCCAGGTAAGTCATACCTAGAAGGGCTCACTTGTTTTGCTATAGACTGTTGCAGGTGCTTTGCACATAAAAGTGCTAGATTATGTTATTTTTCAGAGATAACATTTTTCAGATACAGACAAGAATCATATATAGAACACTGTAGAAGGACCAAAAAGGACCACACAGACAACTGAGAACACACACACACACACACACACGTTAGCTCTGTGGGAGGGGCAAAGAAACATTCGTATTTTCCATGTATGTTCCATAGGGTTCAAGTATATGGAGAAATCAAGTCATATTTTAAAGCTGTTGAAACTATAGAACAGGAAGTTCCCTGTCATTACCACAAACCTGGAGCAGTGGGTTTCATGTATTCTTGCTTTCCTGCTTTCACAAGATAGAATTCTTCCTAAAAATAAAGATCACTTCACTTGTATCACTTGTCTTCCCGTCGTTCATCTTTTTGCTCGAGCAGGCACCAGTAATATCTCCATATGTCCTGTCGCATGCTAGTGTAGCCCAAGGGCATCTGCTCTCTCCAGGAACATGAAGAGCCTTAGACCATTCCTTTGGGTCACGGGAATGAGGTCTATAATTGTTACTGGTTTTTGACATATCAAATACAACATGGGTAGCTTGCCAGGCTCTGCCGTGCAGGCGGTATACTCTCAGTAGTAGGCTCTCATCTCGTGCATTTACTGATGAACCTCAATGGGGAAAGATCAACTTTTCTCTTGGGTGGAGCTCTGATGACCTGTGGAGTCCGGATGTTGAAAATGGCAGCCCTCATGGTGTGGGGGTTCCTCTGGCTTCTTGCGAGGCTCTATTGGGATGGCGGGCCAGGGCTAGAGCTAACCTTCCCTCCCGAGTACCTCATGATCAGCTGAGCACAGGGAGCGATGATAGCAGCTCTGCCTTGTGTATCTGTGTCCTTTAAAACAGTTAAAACGAAAAATCCATCTTGGCTCAGTATAAATACACTTGATCACTTGATCACTTGAATCCCGTTATTCATCGATTTGCTCGAGCGGGCACCAGTAACATTTCCATTGGACCCTATCACGTGCCAATGTAGCCCAATGGCATCTGGTTGATTCAGGAATATGAAGAGCCTCAAACCGTTCCTTCAGGGTCTTAACAAGGAAGTCTGACCATCTTGTAGGTGGGCGGCCACGTGATCTTTTGACATCCCGTGGGATCCAGTCGGTAACGGCTCTAGTCCAGCGGTTGTCTCCAAATCGCATTACATGTCCAGCCCATCTGATTTTCGATGCCTTGACAAACGAGACAGCGTCCCTGATTCTGGAATAGTGACAGAGGTCAGAACTCTGGATTCCTTCTCTCACTTGAGTGAGGCGTGATATTCCAAGCATAGCTCTTTCGATTCCTCTCTGGGAGACCCGAATAGCATTCTCATCCTGCTTTCATAGGGCCCAGGTCTCTGAGGCGTATGTTAATGCAGGGAGAACGGTGGAGTCAAAGAGATGTGCCTGGAGCCGGAGGTTCTTTGTCCTTTTTAGCTATTTCTTCGATGCCTTTAAAGGCATTCCATGCTGCTCTCTTCCTCCTGCGCAGCTCAGGTTTTAGGTCGTTCATCATGTTCATTTCTCGACCTAGGTACACATAACTGCCGCATTCAGAGATGTTTGTTCCATTGAGAGTAAATGGGGCCTCAGGAACTAGTTCATTCTTCATGAACATTGTTTTCTTTAGATTCAGCTGTAGACCTATCTTTCCACATTCTCGGCCAAAGTCAGCCAGCATTTGTGCCGCTTGGCTAATGTTTGGTGTTATTAGAACGATGTCATCAGCGAAGCGGAGGTGGTGTAGTTGCCGAACATCTATCTTCACTCCCATTCCTTCCCATTCTAATTGTGGCATGATGTTCTCGAGGGTGGCACTGAAGAGTTTTTGGTGAAATGGTATCACCCTGTCGAACCCCTCTTTTCACATTAATGATCACTTCTTTGTAGAATGGTGAGATCCTGGTGGTGAATCCGTAATACAGCTCACAAAGGATCTTGATGTATTGGGTTTGAACACCCTGTTTGGCTAGGGCTTCGATGACTGCTTCAGTCTCCACAGAATCAAAGGCTTTCTGTAAATCAATGAACGTGAGACATAGAGACATCTTGTACTCCCTACAAACCTCGATGAGCTTGGTTACTGTGTGGATATGGTCGATTGTGCTGAATCCTTTCCAGAAGCCTGCTTGCTCGCATGGTTGTCCTTCATCTAATGTTCTGCTAATCCTGTTCAGGATGACTCGTGTAAACAGCTTGTAGATGATGGACAATAGGCAGATGGGGCAATAGTTGCCAATGTCGTGAATGTCTCCCTTCTTGAACAGTAGAACTGTCCTGCTGGTTTTCCATTGGGAGGGCACCTTGCATTCGGACAGGTAGCGTGTGAAGAGCCGAGCTAGTATATTGATGATGTATATAAATACAAGACAGTTTATTATAACATACAGGTCTAAAAAGAGTACAGGGTCTGGAGAGACAATTAAGACAGCAGTGGAGTTCCTGGCGATGTGGGGAAGAGGAGGGGAGGTGGGAAAGATAAGAAATTGTGAGTTCTGAGAACTGCATGTGCTGAGGATTGTGATAACATCTAAGTTCCTGCAAATTTAACTAATCCAGAACTTCTTGGGTTCTCCAAAGCTGGTTTTCTAGATTGTAGATGAAAGGGTTTTATTGGTTTTGTTGTTGTTGTTTTTGTTTTTTGAGAGACAGCACAGCGTGGTGGAAGGTGTAGAGAAAAGACCTGGATTCAATTAGTTCTACAACTCCCATCTATGAGAACTTCGGCAACTGTATATCAATTATATACTGAATTATATACTGTACTTTGTGGCCTGTCCGATTCTAAAGGTTGTGATTCAATAGCCAGAATCTGGAAACAACCACAGTGCCCTAGAATCAATGACTAGATAAAGAAGCTTTGGTACATCTACACAACGGACTACTATGCAGCTGTTAGTAAAAATGAAGTTATAAAATTTGCCTATAAATGGATGGACATGGAGAAGATTATGTTGAGTGAAATTAGCCAGAAGGAGAGAGACAGATACAGAATGACTGCATTTATTTGCATGGCATAGATATATATGTGCATATTGTGATGCCAATATCCAAGGTCAAGTGAAACATGACCTTGTATCAGGAGGTCTTGTCAAGGGTGGAAATTGTCACAAACGTGTGGGAGTCAGAGGCTGGGTATGACAGAGAATGAACAGTGTGCTGACAATTGTCGAGGGTACTAGTGCCAACCTAGAGCTGAGCATTAAATACAGGCAAGAGGATACACATGACAACCCTTTAATGTATGTTCTGTAGTCCATAGTCTGGAGGGGAAGTAAGGGAGAGAGTGAGAGAAAGGGAAAGAAATGGGGAACCTGCCATGGAGGTGGGCTGGGGGAGGGGGGGAGGGAACCGGGTAGTTGGTAATGGGAGATGGGCACTGGTAGAGGGATGGGTGCTGGAACACTGTATGACCAAAACCCAGGTATGAACTTTTTAATTGTGTATCTTTGTGATTGTGTATCTCACGGTGATATAATAAAATACTTTAAAAAATAAAATTGATTTTCATATTAGTAAAAATAAAATAAATAAAGGTTGTGATTAAGCCAGCCAGCCAGGCTGGGTTTCTGACAAGCCAGTTGTGATTAAGATCAAATGCAAAGGTGTGAAGACACCAGCAATCATGTGTTATGGCATTCTTCATGTTCATCTACTGCATCTTGATAAGGTTTTTTATGCCAATTTCACCTATCTAGTCAATTAATCACCACAAAATTGATTTCTGGATGATCAAACTCTTCCAGAGGCTCTTGAAGTTGTCTGAGAATGTCCCTGGGTATTGGTTTTTAGAGGCTTCCCTCTTAGGCTTCTCTTATGAGAATCGCCACGAGTATCACTGAACTGGGGATTCCTTCCTTTCCTTTCCTTTCATTGCAAAACATCTCTCAGACTGTCCCTGGAAGTTTTCCCAGGACATGTCCTTTCATCTGTTTCTCGGAATAGCTGGTCCATTCCCGAACTCATTCTGCATCTCTTCCATTTTAACCAGTCTAGGAGGAAGGTTCCCTGATACATTTTGTTTTGTTTTGTGGCCAGACAAGTGATGCTTAGAAATTTCTCCTGGTTCAGGACTCAGGAATGACTCCTGGTGCTGCTCAGGGAACCATATGGGATGCCAAGGATCAGCCTGGGCTGGCTGCATGCAAGGCGAACTCCTTCCTTGCTGTACAATCCCTCTGGCACCGTCCCTGTTTTAGTGCTTAAGAAATCAGAGATGCAGCTCAGCTTGGCTCTAGTACTGTTGTTGGAAAAGCTGTGTAGCTGGGGCAAATCACTTCACACGCCTCTGCCTCAATTTCCCACTTGTTCAGCTTTCCCACTAAGCCAAGGTTTCCTCCTTCCTAAAAGGATAGTGATGGGAGGGTTAGGGTAGGTATGCAGTCCAGCGGGAGAGCACAACTCAGAGAGAGAGAGAGAGAGAGAGAGAGAGAGAGAGAGAGAGAGAGTGTGTTAGAGAGAGACAGAGACAGACAGAGACAGAGAGACAGAGAGTGAGAGAGAGAGAGAGAAACCCTGAGTCTCAGACAAGCATCACTGAATTACTGAAAAAATATATATCGTCTGTGCCCATAAGTCACTAACTGTTGGCTTAAGCTTTATGGATTAGTATTCCCCATTAGGGAATACTGTGCTGCTGTTACTATTTATTTGTACATTCTGGACAGGAAGCTCTCAGAACAGCTTTTCCAATCGCTCCACCCTGCATCCACAGCAGTGTTTTTGCACAAGGACAAGGAAGATGTGCAGTGATTCTTGGCAAAAATTTTCTCTCGGGGCTGGAGCGATAGCACAGCAGGGAGGCTGTTTGCTTTGCACGCAGCCCACCTGGGTTCGATCCCCGGCATCCCATATGGTGCCCCGAGCACTGCCAGGAGTATTTCCTGAGCGAAGAGCCAGGAGAAACCCCTGAGCATCGTCAGGGTGTGACCCAGAAAGAAAAAAACAATCTCCAACGAATTGTCCACAGCCACCTCCAATTCCGGGTTTCAGGATATACTTTTCTTCCTTCCCTTCGATGGGGAGATGGGATTGGTTCAAGGGAACAAGCATCAGGGAAAGGGAGGTGAAGTTGTCCCGAGGAGGGGAGCCCGGCCCGTGCGCACTGTGTGGGGGTCGCCGATGCCACCTCGGGGCCCCACTTGGGCCCGATCTCCCGCTGGAGTGTGCGCGTCGCTCTGGCGCTCTGCAGGAGGAAGCACGACGGCAAGCTTCTCGGGGTTCCTTTCCCGCTCAGACGCGCTCTCCACGGCCCGGCAGACGGCCGAGAAGATGTGGCCGGGTCAGCCCAGGTAGGGGTGACGCACCTGGTTGGGCGCCCGCTGCGGGTTGGGTGGAACCAGGGCTGCAGGAGGTGGGAGGACGAATCACCGAGCAACGCAGGTAGAAACGGGAATCTGCACAAACGCCACTTTCGGAAGCTCTCACGCACTGCGAGGAGGACGGCGCCAGGCCCTGTGGGCGGGCAGTCGTGGAGGACAGCGGCGGGCACCGTCCCGCGGGAGACCGCGCGGTGGTTGCTTCCAATTCTCCAGGGCTGCAGCGCGGCGGAGCTCCGGACCTGCGGGCCTGTGGGCGTGGCCTCGCGCGGGAGGGGCGGGGCCAGGGGCGGGGCGGGGCCGGGAGGGGCGGGGCCAGGTGCTGGGCTGTCTCTGCTTGTCAAAAGGCAGCCGCCGCCGAGCCCCCTGGCGCCTGGAACGCGGAGCAGCGTGCCCACCCGCCACACCAGGTGCGGACCCCAGAGAGGCGGGACAGGAGCTCCCGGGAATCCAGAGTAAGAGCGGGTTGGGGGGCCTCAGGGCTATCGGACCTGAGTGCCGCTGTGGAGCCTCTGGAGCTGAAGTCGCAGGGACGAACTTGGTGACTGAGATCCGGGCGCCTGTGCCATGAGGTCCGCGAAAGAGCTGGAAGTTGGTGCCAGGATGAGTGAGGAAGGGCGCAGCGGCTCCTCTGTTGGTCAAACTGCCGAGTTCAGAAACGCCCGCTAGCCCCGGGCTCAGCGCTCGGCCCACCGAGAAGCGTCTGGTTCCTGCCTTGGTCGGGCGCCTGGGCAGGAGGGCAGAGATTGTGGGTGGTGCCAAGGTCCCGGAGGAGGTGGCGTGTGTGCAGCTTTATCATCTTGGCCACCCAACAAGGGGCACTTGCCGCGGTGGAGCTGGTCTTTTAACTAAAGGATTTTATTTCTCTCCGTTTTCCTTAAGAAACAAAACATTCGTTTTAGACCTAATCCCCCATGATCTATACTTTATTTTTTTTCAGGACACCAGCTCATAGATGTCTGGAGGAAGTCAGGGGTAAACATCTGATTGAGGAGGGGGCTCAGGGAGTCTTTTCGATTTGGGAAGGAGGGTTGCCCCCCATCTGTGGGTGATGGGTGAGGATTGGGAAGGAGGGTTGCCCCCCCCCATCTGTGGGTGATGGGTGCGGAGGATTCAGGGCCAGCATGTAGTAAGGAGCAGTTGTGGTCTCCAGGGAGTAGTGGACACTGCCCCACCCCCAGGGCCCACTGAGGCAGGCAGGCCCAGGTTGCCCTAGCTGGGCGGCCCTTCCCGCTTCTCCTCCTCCTCCGTCTCCTCTTCCTCCTCCTCCGTGCGGTGAGTGAGTCAGCCTCCTGTCTGGGCTGTTGCAGCCAGAGGGGCCAGAGCTGAAGCAGGCAGTTGGGCAGGCATTTTCTGAGCATTACAGAGGCTCTCCTGGGCAGAGTTCAGCGCTACCCCAGCTCCTGCTGGGAAGCTGTCCTCTTCACGCCCGAGGGTGGCCATCCTGCACGGGCAAGGGTGCAGCGCTCAGTAGAGCAATGGCACGGTTCTGAAGGCGTTGAGTGCGAGGGGATTGTGACTCTGGTAAATCCACTCTTCTCTAGGTCCAGGCGGGCCAGCCCCTCATTCCGCTTCTGCCTGGTGATCTTGTGGGCAGCTCGTCTGAGTCAGTGAGGTGGGTATGCAAAGGAAACTGGGAAGGTTCTGGGACTCGGGAAGTCAAAAAACGTTGAAGAGGCTTGAAGCTTACTAGGAATGGGGGTGGGTTGCTGGGATGAAAGTGGATTCTGGACTGAAGCCTCAGCTCTCTGAACTGGGAGTGTCGTGTGTTGGGGGCCGTTTTCTCCCTATCCAGGTGCTAGAGGGCATCTAGGATTCTTGTGAACTGGTGTCATGACTGGTGTGAAGCAAGAGCAGGAGGTTCTAGGACTGCAAAGTTCTGTCTGACTTTTCTTGTGTTTCTTCAAATATGTGAGGAGAACTTCACCCGGGAGCTGCTGTTCTATAACCTCTCCCAGCCCATCTGAGACGATCCCCAACAGGCTGTAGAACGGACTAAACTGCTAAGGGCATGGTCATGGCTTTGGTTCAGCAGGTCCTTGATTAGCCATGACCCTTTCCTGAATAAAGGGTCCAAAAGGAGAGGGAGAAAGAGCGTTAGCAAAACCTATCACACTTGATTTATTATAGGAATAGTATAGAAGAGCCGGTGCTATCTGGGGTGCCCTGGTTATTTGTATTTATGCCTGTTCAGACTCCTTCCCCTATTTGGTCTCAGAACTGACTTGTTGGGACCATGTCCCAGAAGAAACACTAAAAGGACCTCCTAGACCCCCAGTCTCTACTCTCTGAACAGTCAGTGACTAACACCAGCATCTTTTAAGCTTGGGAGGAAAGCAGGGGGCAGTGGGCCAGACTGAGAACTTACCCCAGGTAGCAGAGGAAGTTTCTGATCAGTTTGTCACCCCAAATCCCAAAGAGGCACTGACCATCCTAACAAGCTCTGTCGCTAGGACCTTTGCTAGATGCCTCCTGTCCAGCAGCCAGGTGCCAATGACCATGGAGCTAGAGTCAGGGGATCTGGAGTCTCAGCTGGGACAATATGTGTTATTGCATGGAGAGCACCATAAAGATTCCTGATGTGAGTTTATTCCAGATGCAGAGAGTGGAAACGAGGACATGGTAGGACTCAATTAAGAGTCTTTGGTGTGTCCAGTATGGTCTTTGGGCTTGGGGATGTGGACAATGAGAAGAAAGCCCATCCAAGAGGCCTCTTCCCTGAGATGGTCTGCCAAGATAAGCAGAGATCCGGGCCCTTCCTCCACTTCTGGCCTATCCTGAGAGGGCCCACCTGGGGCCCTAGTTAGAACTTTCATCTGATTCCCCTTGCCCCGCCTTCTTGCCGAGGTAATATAGTAATCATATTGTTTATCGGCCCCAAACTGGGGCACTTTTGAGAGCGAAAGGGAGTGCTCTTAATAGTTTAGTTAGGACAGTAACCACTAACTGTCCGGGCCAGCTGGCACTCATAGTCATCCTGGTGGACATGACCCCAAGCACAGAGAGGACGGGATTATGGGGTTGAGTAGAGAGTGGGGCCAGGGGCTTAATGATGAGGAAGAGATGGGGTCAGCTGGGGTCAACACAGCACCCCAGCCTGCTCCCTGGAGTTATCAGCCAACTCCAGGCTTTCACTGTGCTTGGCCACCCTTTCCAAGGACCCAGCCCACCACTCCTGCGACTTTCTTGACTTGTGACTGGCCTCACCTTTGGTTTGCCTGCCTCACCCACTTCAGACAGGGACAGGACGGCCTGCCAACTCACCTTCAGCTGCCCCCCGGGAACTGGGATTTAAAGTGGAGCCAAGACTCAATCTCATGCTTCCTCTTCCCTCTTCCCCCATAACTGCAGCCTCTTCCTTTTGTTCTTCCCACTTTCCAGTCCTCCTCTGAGGGCCCCTCTGTCTCCCAGAAAAAAAAATCCAGGACAAAAGCAAGGAAATAAGCCAGAAGGGAAGGGTGCTTGTTGTCCAGGCGGGGACAGGGCACAGGTCACTTGTAATCAAGTTCCAGGGAGAGTCACAGAATGGAAGCCAGAGTAGGAGAGGGAGCAGTGCCCTTAGACCCTGGGATTTGTCTCTCCAGCCTGGGCTGCTGGTGAAATTGTCTGGGGTGGGAACTGATTCTTGCTTAATCCAAGAGATAAGGCGTTGGAGGCAGTGACTGCGTCCTGCCATGGTGGCATGTGGAAGAGAAACTGCCCTCCCGTCTGCGTCGTGGTCCTCGTGGTTGTGGGGCTGTTCTGGGCAGGCTCTCTGGAGAGTCCCCAGAGGTCTGACTTCGTGCACGATTGAGATGTGGGGAGTGGAGTCTCCCCGATGACTGTCTGCTCTGATCGGAAGAAAGAAGCTGGGTGAGGCCTTCTCGGGAAGCCCTTTCCTCTGAAGTGACTAGTGGTACAGAAGAGGGACGAGAGCCTGGGCAGGGAAGCAGAGGGTGTCTACTGGGTCAGTGACTGGGGTGAGAGGCCGAGCGGCTATGCTCAGGGAGACTGAGAATGTGTCATGATTTTACAAACCTGCCCTGCAGGTCCCAAGCCAAGGAATAGACCAAGCAGTGTTCCCGGGATGAAATGCCACACAAAGTCCCTATTCTGCACAGGGGAGCAGGCTAGTCCTAGGCAGGGCGTGGGCAGCTGTACCAGCGGGCAAGAGGAGTTTGGGCTGGACCCAGCAGCCAGTTCCTGGGAAGCTGAAGCCTCTCACTGGCCCTCTACGGACAGGTCAAAACTTTGAGGTGCAAAGGCATGCCATCCCAGGCCTTGTGGGGACCCCAGGAGGCCCCCTCCCAGGTTTTGCTGGAGACATATCCAGTGTGTGCCAGCTGCTGGCACTGGTGTTGTAGCTCCAGGTACAGCTGCTTGCTGAGCTCAACTCTCTCATCCCAAGTGCACATGGCCTGGCGGACCTGCTGCGACCTTGTGCCATGGGGTCCGTTGTTAATGTTCCTTGGACAAACCGAGTCCCAATGGGGTTGGGCAGAGTGCCAGGGTGACACAGACTCACGCATAGGTCTGACCTCGGTGCAACCCTGCCATGTCTGCGTTCAAGGCAGCCACGGGGCCTTTCACACAACAAGCCTTCAATACAGGATTCACATTTGAACAAGTTGACCTGGGAGAAAGTTAGGTTTTCCCAAAGGTTTCTCCAGGGGCAGTTGCCTCCCAGCCAGAAACTTCCTCTACTGCACCTTCAGAACCCAGTACCTTCCTGACCGTCTTAGTACCGCATTCATGTAGACAAGAATCCAAGATAGAATGGGATCGAATAAACTTGAATGATCTGGCAGGCAAATAAGAAGCACTTTCAGTTTGAAACAAGCCACTTTGTTGATTAAATGATCCGTTGCTAAATGCACCTGGGGATAAAAGGCCGTTGACCCATCGATCAACTCTAAACTATCCCCTCCTTTACCTTTTCCATTCCTGCCTAATCTTAAGGAACACACCCAAGTCTAGTGCATTTGGAAGGAGAAACGGACTCTAGCCTCACTGCTGATCACCTGACTTACCTCCTTTAACCGCAGCTTCTCTTAGAACTTACCAATTTTCTCGCCTGCATGTATGTGGGGAAAACCCAAGAGTTAAAGGGTTGCAGTAACCTGTCCTCTAGGTTACTACAGACAGCTGCAGTAACCTGTCCCTGGCTGCAGAGTCAGCCATAACTGCAGCTCTGCTGGGCCAGCTGTTGCCAATCCTGCCATACAAACAGAGCCCAGAGGCAGAGGGCTCCTTGCTTCAGAATTGAAAACTGCCAGGTAGTGCTAACAGCCGTCATCTTAACAGCCTGGTGGCGTGGAGGATACTCAGAGTACGACACCTTTGAGTTCAAATTCTGGCTTTGTCACTTTCTAGCCTGTGACCTTGGGCAAATTTCTTAATCTCTGTGAATCTGTTTCCTTATCTATCAACTAGGATTATAATAACTCCCTTGTAGAGTCGTGTGAGGATTAGAGATGATGTCAGACCTCCAAAAGCATGTGCAGGCAGCTGCTCAGTCGATAAGCGCCTACTGTGCCTGCACCAGGCACTGCTCTAGACCTCGTGGCTTTAACTATGAGAAGACTCTTGGCAATTGCCTTCAAGTGCGTTAGCCCAGAAACCCATCATGGTGAGAGATCCCTTTAGAACCCAGGAATCACCATCAGACTCTTGGCTAAATTCAGTTCAGTAAATTTGATCTTTTTTTCATCTATTAACTTGGTAAAGGTATTTAGCTTCTTTGGAACTCAGGTTCTTTTTCTTTATGTCTACTCTCTTCTTTTAACTTTGAAAGACATCATACACATGAGAGTATAAAAAATATGTTGCATATGTCTGTGTTCACTCCTAAATTTGGAATGAAGCATTTACCATATCTTAAAAATCCCTTTCCTGTTAAATGTGCCTGCAGTAGGGGCAGGCAGGGTTTGGGTGTGGGAATTGGGTGGTGGGAATTGGCACCGGTAGAGGAATGGGTTCTGGAACACTGTATTGTAGAGACCCAATTATGAACATCCCTTGTAATTCTATATCTCACATGGGATAATAAAAATTTAAAAAAATGAAAGAGAGACAGAGAGAGATACAGAGAAAGAATGAGAACAGAGAGAGACAGAGAGAGAAAGGGAGGGAAGATAAAAATGCCTGCTATAGAGCTGGGAGAGAGGGAATGTGGGGACATTGGTGGTGGATGTGGGGCACTGGTGAAGGGATGGGTGCTGAAACAATGTATGACTGAGACCCAATTATGAACATCTTTGTAATTGTATATCTCACGGTGGTATAATAAAAAAATTTTTAAATCTCCTTTCCTCTTCCTGTTTGCACCTCAATCCTCACTACCTCCATGGAGATAACACTTTGAATTTTGCTTATTTTCTTGCTTTTCTTTGAAATGGATGGTCTGTGGATATTACACCATAAATGGTGGCTCATGTTGGAGTTTGCATGTGTCGTGTTGTTGGTTCTGTGCTTCTCCCACTCAGACAAGCCCTGCTTATTCCTGGAATTTACCCATTAGTTTTCTCCATGGCATAGTGTCCCTCTGTAGGAATATGCCACAATCTGTCCATCCTCCCTCTTGTTGAGGGACTCTATTTCGAGTGGGGAAGTTTTGATAATACTAATGAGAGTGATTTGTGGCACTTGTTTACTTGGAGTATGTGTTTCTGGGTTACATACCCAGGAACAGAATTTCTGGGCCACCAGAATTCCTTGTTTGGCATTACTGTATGTGCCAAAGTGTTTTCCACTGTTGTTATCCTCCAAATCACTCCTTTCATCAGGGAATAAAAGTTCTTAGTGTTTCCTATTGTTTTAACAGGCAATATAAATTTCATTTTTAGTTGGGTTTTTTTTGCTTTTTTGGGGTCACACCTGGCGTTGCTCAAGGGTTCCTCCTAGTTCCGCACTCAGGAATTACTCCTGGAGGCACTCAGGGGACCATATGGGATGCCGGGGATCAAACCCGAGTCGGCTGCTTGCAAGGCAAACGCCCTACCCACTGTGCTATCGCGCCAGCCCCTAAATTTCATTTTTAAAGTGAAGAAAGTTAAGCTAGATGAGGTCTGCAGAGACCCCCTTTGGCTATAAAAATGATTCCATCCTTAACCCGGTTTCTGGCTTATACCTCTCTGATGTGTTGTGCACAGGTGGCCCTGTCCTGGCCTGACTCCGAGCGCCCTGTACAGAGTCTCTGGGTGCAGTGGGAAGCCATTCCCCTGTGCTTCCAGGTAATGGGTGAGGGGGTATACAGCTTTCTCTCTTCCCCAGTATTTGATGTTTTGCTCGATTTCACCAAGATCCTCCTGTCAGTGATGAGCACATGGCAGGCGCTCACTGAATAGCCGATGAGTCGCTGCTTTGGTCAGGTGGCCTGGGAAGGATGGGCATTTACTTGGACATCAGTTTTGAGAAAAGGACATGGAAATAGCGGAACCGTGTGGGTGCTCAGTCATGAAAGCACAGAGGCCTGGGGACAGCGATGGGACTGATTTTGGCTGTAGCTCTGGGTGAGGTCAAGTGAAGCTGAAGTGCCCACTGTGCAGTTGTCCAGAGGCTAGGTTTGTTCCGTGGCCTCGGACTTACCCAGTTTGAGGAACAGGAGGCTGCAGGAGCAGGGGGCAGGAGGGACTAGAGGAGGTGCCGTGAGGAGAGAGGCAGCAGAGTGTGGACTCACTTCCCTTCCAAGTCTTGAACATTGCCTGGGGGTGCTGGGTTTAAGAGGTGTCAGATGTACGCAGTCTCTTGGCAGCCACATAATCAGCCGCCCACCCACCCAGCCACCCACTGACACAAGAATGTGGCTGGCTGGGCAGTTGCATGGGCCACCCCAGACACAGTCCTGTAATTACACCTCTAGTCTGTGCCTGTCAGCTCCGGGGACAAGCGCGCTCTCTGCCCTGGGCCTCACCTTGGTCACTGGGTCCATGCTGGGCTCATGGTGGGACTCACCTAATTTTATCATTCAAATTGATATGATAAAATTATCATTTTATCCGACTCGCGCCATGATTTCTCCCTCAGTATCTCTCTCTACATCAACCTTTGACCCTGTGAGGCATCAAAGTCATATAAAAGCTAATAATAACCCCAATAAACCAATAGTGATTTTCACTTGCAGGCACCGTATGGGTTCTTTTTTTAAATACATTTTCTCGTTTCTTTTTTCTTGGGGAGAGCACCCAGCTGTGGGCTCGGGAACCACACGGTGTGCCGGGGATCTAGCCCAGGTCAACCACATGCAAAGCAAGCGCCCTACCAAATGTACCATTACTCTGACCCCACACATGTTTTCATTTCTGCCTCTCACCAATCATATGTGGTAAGTGGCGTTGCTCTCCCCATTTTATGGAAGAGGAGACTGATGTTCCAAGTTGTTAAGAGGCTCAACTTCTTGCCCAGAGCTTGTAAGTCTGGTTTCTTCTGTATGAGTTTCCTTCCCTCCTGTGCTCTTTTCTTCATGGCCAGTCTCTTAGCCCAGACTCTGCTTGGCTGGGCAAAAGACAGCAGTGCTGCTGGTGGAGGGTAAATGGGGCAGTTTCAGTCTGGCCAAAATGATGCTGGAAACACCTCGAGGGCAGAGTTCTTTGTTCCAAATGGCTCCGACTTTCCGGCCAGCTGCCAGGGGCGGGAAGTTACTTCTGCCCAGCCTATTTGGCAGGCACATCCACATCTTGGGTGCCATGATGTTAAGACCTGGGGGATGGGCTGCCTCAGGTAAAATTCCATTATAATGGACTCTGTTTCAGATCTGAATGGCTTTGTTGACTTGGAGTTATGCTAACCTGTGTGCAGCAGGAGAAATCAGGAACGCAGACTGAGAAAATGGAGGTGAAGTAAGCTAGTTCACCACTGGGTGTCTTAGTAGTGTTCTGGGAAGGTGTGGAGCATAATAGGAGATTCAGAAGCAGACCCAGATCCCTTTGGAATGGCCAGATCTAAATCCCATTCCTGTAGTGTCACCACTCAATATAACGCTCAGCACCTCACAGACACACTCATTAGATGTTTATTGGATGGAAACATGTTTGTAGGTCGAGTCCCTGGATTAGAAAGGACAGTTGAAGGGCAATCTTGTTTCACGTAGTTAAAACATCTTTAAAAAGCTACTCAGAGGACTTCTCCCCAGCTATTAAACCACCTGTACATTAACAAGCGCTAACACTTACTCTACAGGTATTGGGTGTCTTGCCTGGTGCTGGGCACTTCCACACAACCCCTTGAATACTCCGAGATCTATGGGGCAGGTTTCACTGTGCATTGCTAGTAGACAGAGCTGAGGGAGCTCCGGCTCAGGTCTGGTCATGCAGCCGTTGTGACGCCAGGGATGCAGGGTTTGCTCTGTGGCTGACGGCGTCTAGCACCTGTCCTCTTTCTTCGCTGCATCTCCCTGGCCTGGCCACTCCCCTCTGCTAGTGGCTGCTAGGTGGTTAATGAGTGAGGTTGCAGAAGAAATGAAATCCTGTCAGGATGGTCTTAGAGCACCAGCCTGGTCTGGGCTGTTTTGTTTAGGAGGTCAAGGGGGAGCAGCCCCCACCCTAGACCACCAGGGTAGCTACTGTAGCTACAGTTTGCTGAGACCAAATCATTCCCTTTTTTTTTTCTTTTTTGTTATGCCCTACCAGGGATTGAACCCAGGTTCTGTCATGCAAAGCAAGTCTTCTACTGCTGAGTTACATCCGTGGCCCCCATCTCTCTATCATAGATAGCTGGATTCAGCATTTCCAAAAGGGAAAGATCTATTTCTTACACATCAACAACTGCTTTTGAAAAGAAATAACTACAGGGGTGTTTGTGAAGATTGAGGATCAGTTTTGGTCTTCATGCCTCCAGCGTGTCCTTCAACAGGGGATTGTTGCAGAAAATGGCCCCCAGTAGTCCTGTTTATAAAGAATTACTTAGGGAAGATGAGCTTTCACTCTTGGTGCATGCCCCTTGCGGCACTGGATAACGCTCGGTCACGCAGCCCTTCTTTCTCTGTGCACATTAGACATTCTTCCATGTTATGATATTCCATGAAGGAATCATCTCTCCTCTGTGCCTCCTTGCTCAGCTACTTCCTGCCTCTCTCTCTCTCTCTCTCTCTCTCTCTCTCTCTCTCTCTCTCTCTCTCTGCCTTCCCACGTAGACCTTTCCCAGGGATGTTAAAAAGAAAGTGCTGTGCAGAGAAGTAAAAGGGGAACGAATATCTAAGCACAAAGCAAAAAGAAGTTAACAAAATCATGCACTCTGCCATGACACAAAATAGCGGATATCATGTGGAAAGAAGTCAGTCAGAAAGGGATAAACACAGAACAATCTTACGTGCAGGATTTCAAGAAGGAAACCTCGGAGGAGAAACTGGCCAACGGCAACAGAACTGGAGAGCTTGTTCACAGAAATTGAGTTTGGAAAGGAGGCTGGGGCGGGGGTTGGATGGGGGGTGCTGAGCAGGAGGAGCCTTTGGTACCTTGGTCAAGGGAAGTGAATATTCTGCTGATGGGTGCAGCGTTGAAGTGTGCCTGTGACCGGTGTTAACACTACTGTAACACACAGCACCTCAATTAAGATAAAATAAAAATAAAAACAAAATATAAATGAAATGTAGGGGTCAGGCTTGGAAGGCAGTGAATGGCCCTGCACAGCTGCCATGAACCCCCTTATGGTGACCTGAGATGGCCACAAGGCACATCGAGCTCCCTGAGAACTTCAGAAATATTTTACCTCAGTTGAGACCCCAGTTTTGTCAGACAAGCCAACATTGGCGGAGGGCCTCTTTCCTGAGGATTGGTGGACTGCAGTGTTTTCTTCTTCCTTCAATTCTGTGAGCAAACAGTAGCTGGGGAGACCAGAACCCAGTGTTTAGGGAGCCCCAAGTCCCAGAGGCCCTCACTCACCCCTCATGTGACATCCACAGGTAGGGTGACCAGTACGTTCTGAGCCCCATGGTAGAACTAAGATCCTGCCACCCTATAAATCCCACTCGGGTGGGAAAGGTCTTAAACCCCAGGGCGGCACAGGGCCAGCCTTCTCCCCACACTCACACCCACAGCCTCTCGCCTTGAGCTATTGTTCCTGAAACTGGGCAGAAAATAGCTCACTCCAAGGGAATTATTTTCATCCCTGTTAAACTTCAAACTAGCTACTAAAGAGCTACTGCGGGGCTGTTTTTCAGGTTAAATTCTGGGAAAAGGAAGGGATAGAGGAGCAGGGGGTATGTGTGGAGGGGACACCACCTCTCCTCCCTCACCCCCACCCCCCAGTGTCCCCGTGGCAACAACTTACTTGGCAGCTCCAGCTCCGATGAATGGAGGGAGCTACCGTCGGTGTGGTGGAGCTTCCCCAGGCTTGGAGACGACCCTTCTGATTCCTTCTCCAGTGACATCTGCCTTGCTGAGGCTGCGGGGGCACGGGAGTGGCTGGAGTGGGCAGTGCGGTGGGAGAGGGTGGCCCAGACGGCAGAGGACTGACCTCTTCCTCTGCCTGCCCCCTAGGCAGCACTAAAAGTGGCTCTAGCCGGCAAAATCCTTCTATCGTCGCCTCAGGGTGCCAAAGGAAAACAGGGAACTGGAAGACGGCCAGTGGGTAGGACTGGGGAAGGAGTAGGAATCTGAGGAGGTTCCTGCTAAAGACAAAGACAGAATTTTTTTTTTTGGTTACACCCGGTGATACTCAGGGGTTACTCCTGGCTCTTCACTCAGGAATTGTTCCTGGTAGTGCTCGGGAGCCATATGGGATGCTGGAGATGGAACCCAGGTCGGCCTCGTGCAAGGCAAACACCCTACCTGCTGTGCTATCGCTCCGGCACCAAAGGCAGAAATTTCTTACCCTTGCGTGACTCTGGGAAAGAAACTTCCAGCCAGAGTAGGACATTCAGGCCTGAAAGGTTGAAACAAGAGGGTTCCCTTCAATATTAGCTCTGAGGGGAAGGTCAGGACTATGTTACTGCCAACAGCAAGCATTGGCTGTGTGCCCACAGGAGCAGGGCACTTGCTGCATCTGCCCACCTTGTTTGTTGGCATTGGGTGTTGTGCAAATGCCCGTCGTTAGAGGAACTCTGGGCAACAAGGAAGTGGCTCTGTTGACCGAGAGAGATGGACTGAGAGACCTGGTGGGCATGGTTTGGGGACCCATCAGCTGTGCGGTAACTCAGCTCTCACTGTGCCCAGTAACCCTGTCTGGCTTCCCTGAGCAGCCACACATAGGCATTAAGTAAAGGTTGAACTGATGAGGTGGAGACGAATTGTTCACAAACTTCCATCTGCCCCTAATTTTCTCTTATTTTATTCACTCATTTTTATTCACTTATTTTTCTCTGACAAAATATTTCAGTTATTCATCTGGGACAAATTTTCCTGAATTCTCTCCTCTACCTACTCTTAGCTCCATTCCTAGCAGGTCTTGTTCCCAGGGAAAAGGGGTTCCCCAAAGGAACACAGACAATGGTGGCTCTGGGGGGAACTTCTGGGACTTTGATAGTGTCACCCACAAAGGCCTAGATGCTTTATGACCTCTTTGCCCCAAGACTGTGGGAGACAGGCCCCTCACTATGTGTGTGTATGAGAGAGGGGAGGGGAGATATAAAGAGAGAAAGAGGAGAAGGAAGAGAGAAAGAGAGGAGAGAGAGAAAGGAAGAGAGGGAGGAGAGAGAAGAGAGAGAAAGGAAGAGAGGAGAGAAAGAAAGGGAAAGAGAGAGAGAGAGAGAGAGAGAGAGAGAGAGAAAATGCAAGATGCAGGCTTTACAATGTACAAGGTAGATCCAGGTTAGAGTCAGAATTCAAAATGGATTCTGAATGCATCAAATATTGTACCAGTAATTTACAAGACCCGGTATCAAGATTTGCTGGATTTACTAGAGTAGTTATTCAGGAGGCGAGAGAATGGCTTTCTACAAGTCTGGGGAGTATGGTGGCTTGGCCACTCTCCTGTCCTGCTGAACTAGTTACTCAGCCTCCAACATGCCCTTTCCCTTGTGCCTCTGCCTTTGTACGTGCGGTGGCATCTGCCTGGAACCCTCTGTTTTGGTTTCATTTTGTTTTTGAAGTCACACTCACCTGTACTCAGGGCTTACTCCTGGATCTGTGCTCGAGATCATTCCTGGCTGTGCTTGGGGGACCACTGTATTATCTCTCCAGATCCCACCCAAAGCCCTCACCCTCCCACCACTGCAGGTTAAACGCTTATGTCCTTCTTGTCTCACCTCCTCTGAAGACCACTCCTGGATGACAGAGGCTGAGGTAGAGGAAATGGGGGGGCAGGAACAGGCAGGCTTTGCAATTGGTGACTCCCCAGGAGCCACAGACTTATCTGCCTTGTTGGAGAGAAATCCAGTCTATGACTCAACTTCTTGCTGTGGGAGAGATAGAAGCGGTCCATTTTCCTCCTACCCTGAGCAGCCAGACTTTGTATTAGCCGCAGTGCATGGTGTGGTGTGTTTCTTCCCAGTTCTTCAGTCATGTGGATTTTTCTGGGAGATGTTTGGGGTGAAACATTTGGGACCAAGAGCAAACTTCCTATCCTCCATAACACGGCCCTGGGGCCTACAGGCCTTCTCGTTTTCCAGTGATGGCACCAATGCCAGGAAGCTCTTCAGTGATGCCATCTAAAGAAAACTAAGGCACGTGGAGAATGAAGAGGGCCTCCTCGGGGCCTTTCCTGTGTCCACCCCACAGCAGAGTGGCCAGAGTGGGAGGCTGCTCAGGCTTATGATAGGCCAGACATAGGATTTGGCCAGTGTGAAGATGAAATGTGGATTCCCTGGGAGAGGGGCCCAGAATGTCGCATCCCCCTCCCCATAGCCTCAATTACTTTAGCTGTGAAACCTGAGGTCGGGTTGCCTTTATGAATGGGCCACTTACGCTTCACTGGCCACTGCTGCTGCCCACGCTTTCCGGCAATGACAGGGCATGGCCTGCCTGTTACCTGGAGAGCGGTAATCAACCCAGAAATCTTGTTGACAAAGCTGAGGGCAGAGTTTCCACTGGAAAAAAGGCAGCTTGCAGGAATAATTGCTGTTTGATAAGAAGTGGAAACATATCTAAGTAAGTCGTGTGTCACCCAGCCCTCTGCCTCTGGGCCCCAGAGTTCCTGCCTCAGGTTTCTGTTCAGCTCCAGGAATCTGCCAGTGCCCACCCCCCCCAAGGGAGAGGATGGTGAATTGGGGTGAGCAACCCACAAAGTGGGGGCTTATAGCCTGGTTTCTGCAGAATGGTCTGCTACTTCCTGGCACTGTCTGGGTATCAGTTCATGACCCTTATCAGGTGACAGATATTTACCTGGATTTATTAAGGGCTTAATAAAGAGTTTATTAATACATTAAGAACCACCTTTGAGGGGGAGAGTGAAGCCTGGGGACACTAATGGAGGGAAGTTGACAGTAGTGAGGACGCTGGTCTGGGACATAGGAACATTGTATGCCTAAAACTCAACATGAATGACTAAGTACATCAAGGTGTCTCAATAAAACAATACACTTTTTAAAAATTTCCTCTAACATTAAAAACAAATAAGGGAAAGAACCACCTTCAGCAGTAAGCGCCCCACCCTCACTCTGTCACCATTGGGGCATCGGCCCTTTACTTAACTCCTAACTCCTCAATATTCAGGCAGTTCCTAAGATAGTGTGGCACAGCTACTGCACAGTCTCCGACTGGACACCAGTCCCCAGAAATGATGGAGCCAGGAATAAAGGAGCCTGGCTTTCTCACAGAGCCTCTCAGCCTCTGCTCTGAGACCTTTTCCTAGGCTGCTAACTCTTCTCCAGGGCAGACTTTACCGCCTCCCTTCTTGGTAGATATGACCATTCCTGCAAAGTGAAGGAGGTCTGACTTAAAATTAAATGGAGCCCAGGCTAACTTGCTCTGCTCCTCTCCTGTAACCTCCTGCCCACCCTACCATGTAGATTCTTCTTTTCTTTTCTGTTTTTCACATGATAATGTGTTGGCTGATGAAGAATGAGCCTTTGTCCTCATTTGCACCGTGCACCCTGTGGTGGTCCCATTTCAAAGATCCTGTGGAAATGGTCAGGAAGGTTTATCTGAGCTGGCTCTAAAGATGGTCCATGACCAGTGGTAGTTAGCATGAGGACAACTGCTTCTGTGCTGAGGATGATAGTCCTGCCTTGAGAGGCACTTTCCAGTGGGGAAAAATATTCAAGCTCAGGCTAGGAAACTAGCTAGATTATTATAGGAGTGATTTAAGCTCATTCGACTAAATGGTGATAGCTTTCCTGCCAATCTGAAGTTGTCCTGAGACTGGTATCTTTAGGATTTGACCTTGGATATACAGTATACAGAAATAAATTCCTTATTTGGAATATATGTGGGAGGGGAGAAGATGTCACCTCGGACATACAGTGTACAGAAATAAATTCCAACCAGTCTCACCATTTTTAAAATGATGTATGTGGGGAGGGAAGACACTGGGGGACAACGAGACTCTTCCACCCTCACCCCCACTCCCTACCCCCACCCTCCCCCCTACCCTCCCCCACCACCACATTCAGCCAATCTGGGATGTAAGGCTGAGATTGTCTTGGGAAAAAACTGAGTGTGTTTTGGGGATGGTGAGGAGAAAGGGCATCGTTGTAGCTGCTAATGCTATCACTTTGCCTAAGTCATGCTGGAGTAAAGTGCTGACAAACATAAAGCACAGTAACGTCACACACAGCACTCATTTTCCCTGAGCCAAACACAAAGGCTAACTGGGATGAAGGGTGAGCTGTGGCCAGAACACACACAGCCTAACTACCTCAGAGAGCAACCAACGTAGGCATGGCTCCGTGTGCACTAAGTTTAGGAAGAATAAGAATTTTCTTTCCTTCTGCTGAGATATCATAGAATTTTCCTTGACTTACTAGAAGGAACGGGAGCTTTGAGCCAATATCAGCAATTAAGAGTCCGGGCTGTTGATTTCTTAGTGCCAGCCCAGAATGGGGAACCCCACCAAGGTGCCTTTCTCCATAGGCCTCAACCTCATCTGACAATGTGCAGGACCGGCTGCTCTCCTGAGCCCACCTGCTGGGGAGAGTGTTCAGTTCTGCCTCCCTTTCTCCAGGGATTCAATGGGCCCAAGTGTGACAGGAATTCTGGTCTTGGCTTGCACATTTCAGAGCTAAGAAAGAATCTAGAGGCTAGCGCTCTTGTCCACAGTCTTCCCCCTCATATAATGGTTTTACTGGCCCACAGGATTCCAAGGGGTGATCCCAGATAGCACTCTGCTTGCTTTGGACACCCCAAAGCCACCATCCCACGAGGCAGCCTGGCATGACAATTGCCAGGATGTAGTTTAGCAGAAGTGACTGGAAAGGAAGCTGATGAGCTGACAGGTAGACGGAGGAGAGCTGTGCTGTGGCTTCGATGACTGGAAGGAAACAGGTTATCTCATTTCTCACTAGCAAGGTCAGGGCTGAGGTCATGCTCAGACAGGGTTTTTATTTTTTTTGCTTTATGGGTCACACCGGGCGATGCTCAGGGGTTTCTCCTGGCTCTGCACTCAGGAATTACTCCTGACGGTGCTCAGGGGACCATATGGGATGCCGGGATCGAACCCGGGACGGCACAGGCCCGCTGTGTGCAAGGCAAATGCCCTACCCTCTGGGCCATCGCTCCGGCCCCTCAGACAGGGGTTTTATGTGGGGTGCAGCTCCTGGAGGTCTGGATGCCAGGGCCTTCTGTAGAGCAACTCCCCACTTCTGCTTGCCCAGGCTCGGCTCTGGAGGGCTGGGCATGACACATCCGGATGCAGGAAAGGGCTACTGGGGAGTTGAGGGAGGTGGTGGGGAGTGGGAGCCCCAGCCAACAGCGTGGGATGGGTTCTGTTCTCTGAACATAAATTGGGGGTAGCGTGGGGTGTTGTATGACATGATAAAGGGGTGGTATTTAGTGGGGGTTTTCCCACTTTTTTTGTTGTAATCTTTAATGTCATCCTTTACATTTGTTCACATCCTATGCCCCTTGAACCTGTAGGCTAAATCTAGGATAATCTTTCTTGAAAAGAGCACCCACCTAGCTGTGTTCGGGGAAAGGCCTGCCCGCTGAGTGTGGTCTCTCCTGATAAGAGGGACAGACTGGCAGAAAGGGGATCCTGAACAAGGCCTCCCGAGCTGTCTAAGGGACTCTCTTTCCTCCCAACTCGCGGATTGTTCTTGGCTCAGCTCTGCAGAACTGAAGGGGAGTTCTGTGCTCAGAGTGGGAGAAATGACTGAGAGCAGCAGAGAGATGCTAAGCTGCCTGGCCTCCAGCCCCGAAGACAATCAATGTCTGTGTGCCTCGGTTTTCCCACGCCTAAATCAGGGGTGATAACAGTACCCGCCCGACAAGGTTGTTGTGAGGATGAAATGAGGGAGTGTGTGTGCAGGCCTTGGCACAAAGTGAGTGTCTGTGATGATTATCACACAGTGGGAGGGGTGATGGGAGCACAGGGGCCTGGCGCGCCCCTCACCTGCCCGGGGACCCTGGCAGGTCACTCCAGAGTGCTCTGGGGTGTGACGCTCATGGCACAGGGCTGCTCTTCAGCGCTCAGCACTGGCAGGAGGCTTCCGGGAGTCTAGCAGCTGGCACGTCATTGGGCCTCACACGCTCTTTTTTTAAACTGCAGGCACTGGCCCTCTCGCCTGTCTGCATCTAAATGTGGGTAACCTGGGCTGAATGTGGGCACAAGTAGGGAGGATGAGATTCTGCCAACGCCACCTCGGTGACCCATCTTGGAGTCTGGGCCCCACAGTGCCCCCGTCTTTAGCCTTCTCTGAGGCCGGGGTGTCGAGTGTGTCTGGGAAGAGCTAAAAGTGGCAGGAAACATCCTGCTGGAGAGCAACGCATCACTGCATTTACCCACTGCGACACACACTCCACCCACACCGCGTCTCCACAGACGGATCCCAGACACCAGTCTTTGGAACAGGTCCAGAATACCAGAGCCCAGATTACCAGCCCAACCTCACACTGATGACTCCCAAGGCGCCTCAGCCCACCAGTCTGGGGTAGCAAGCTCCTTCCAGCCCTCAGTGGCCCCCAGGTGACGCTCTGGCTCTGCTTTTCACCGTGTCCTTTAAACCTGGGAGCAGTGGAGCACCCTTACATAGAAGCCCATCGACCTCTGCTGCTGTGGAAGGGGCGGCACCTGTTACAGGGGCTGCTCCCTGCCCTCCTGCCTTCCTGAGCTGCTCTGACGCCCAGATCCCCAGGCTGCTGGGTTCTACCTCACCCCACTCACCTGTGGTGACATGCTAGTCTGCCTCCAACAAGCCACTTCTGCCAACTCTTGTTCCCTCATCTGTGGACTCTCACTGGTTGCTGGGACTGGCTCTGAGGTCTCTGAACGGAAGCTGAAGGGTCTCTCCTCTTCTGTTTCTGGGTCCTCTGGGTCTGATGTCTCTACAGAAAGCCACCCTGGGCTTCTGCTCATTTGGCCCTGCTCCCACAGGGGGTGTCTCTCATCTGTCACAAGTCCTGACTTCTATTCTTGAAGGATAGGAGGCGGCCACAGGAAAGTGGATGTGGAACCTCCAGTCCCCTGCTTCTGGGAGTCAGTAATGCAGGCAGGGGTGCATAGGGCGCTCGGGGAGGTTCCTCAGGAGGCCTCAGGACCGCTCGGCCCCAAGCATGTGTGAGGTTTCTTCTCCCGTTACCTCGCCTCTTTCTCTCCTCTGCCCTCTCCTACCTGCCCGTCCTGGGACTACCAGCTTTCAGGCCACAGACTGAGGGATGCTGCACCCCAAGACACTGGCCCCGGGTTCTGGTTTCTTGGAAGCAGATATAACCCCACACAGGGCTGAGTTTTCGCCCAGCTCCCTGGCTCTGGTTCTGTTCCTTATGGGCCTCTAACTGCTGGGTCAGGTTTTGTGGCCACTAACTCAGCGCCTGCACACTCCCCTCAGGCCAGGAGCCTTCCCCGGCCTCTCCCCACGTGGGACTGTTGCCACGTGTCCTGTCAGGGCTCCCTATCCTGCATGATAACATCGTCAAATTAGTGAAACACTCATTGGACTTAATTGATGAATACCACCCTCAGACATGTCAGACAGACATGGGGCAGAGCTGCTACTGGCTCTCACTGTGCCCAGCCACTGATGAGGTGCCTGGGAGGGATGGCAGGTTCTAGTCCTGGCCCGCCATCCCAGCAGAGCCTCACAACAAGCCAGACGACCCCCCACTCCATGAGGACCTCCATTTTCCACATCCGGACTTCCTCCTCGTCAGAACTCCACCCAGCAGACCAGCCTATCATAGCCTGGCTCGCGCTGCTGCTTGGCGGCGCGTTCATCAATAAATGCTGGATTTTGAGATGACTACAAGAGTATGCTACCCGCACGGCAGAGCCTGGCAAGCTACCCGTGTCGTATTTGATATGCCAGATACCAGTAACAATTATAGACCTCATTCCCATGACCTGATGGAATGGTTTGAGACTCTTTATGTTCCTGGAGCAAGTAGGTTCCCTTGGGCTCTACTTGCATGAGACAGGTCATATGGAGATGTTACTGGTGCCCGCCGAGCCAATCGACAATGAACGGGAAGACAGTGATACCACCCCCCACCCCCACCCCCACACACATTTGCTTTCTCTTCATTCCTCTTTTTTTCTCACCAAATTCTCTGGCTCTCCCTGGTGCCACAGACGCTGTAGCAGCACCATGATGACTAGGTGTTGCGACACCCCAGCTGACCCGGGGTAAAACCACAAGCATCCTAGAGAGTCTCTTATTGCCCCACAGTGGTCTGGGGCCTCTGGGGACCCTGCCCACGTCTGGGCTGTGAGGCACTCCAGAAGCCTGGACTTTGACCTTGGGATGGGTTACAGGAACAATGTTGGCAGTCTCACAGGCATGCTTTCTTTTTAATTGTTTTAAAGTACGGAATGTTTTATGGACCCAGACAGGCGTATAAACACATAAAAAAAAGTGTTTATAAAAGGAAAAGACCTGGGGCCGGAGCTATAGTCCAGCGGGTAGGGCGTTTGCCTTGCACGCAGCCCACCTGTGTTAGATCCCTGGCATCCCATATGGTCCCCTGAGCACCACCAGGAGTAAGTCCTGAGTGCAGAGCCAGGTATAACTCTGGAGAATCCTGGTGTGACCCAAAAAGAAAAAAGTAAATAAAGAAAAGACCTTATACTGCCTCTAGAAATAAAATCTGGCTGTTTCATAAATCCCTGCAAGTCCCTCCCCAATCCAGCCCGCCCCCTCAAAGTTCTATCAGTTGAGCCTTAAAGTGCCTCCCTTTCTCTTCCTCTCTCTACCATTTATTCACTTATTGGTTTCCATTTGTTTGAGGGCCTCATCCAGTGGTGCTCAGGGCTTACTCCTGGCTCTGTACTCAGGGATCTTTCCTGGAAATACTAAGGAGACCACATGTGGTGCCAGGGATGGAACCGAGATTGGCCATGAGCAAGACAAGTACCAGACACACTCACTGTGTTGCGGCTCTGGCCCCTGTTTATTGATACAGAGGACACTCCCTGACTCAGGAGCGTTCGAGTGTCACTCCTGGTGGGGTTCAGTTGACCAGATATAGTGTATTCAGTTGACCAGATATAGTGTACAGACACCATGTATTGAACTGAGGTTGACCACCTACAAGGCAAGTGCCTTAACCCCTGTACTATAGCTCCAGTTCTAACTCTTTATATTTAAGCTAGTATCAATCAACTGGGAAAGGAAAAGGCAACAGTGTTTATTATTGGTGTTGTTGTTGTTGTTGTTGTTAAGATTCAGTGAAAGAAAAGCTGAAGGAGAAAAGCCTGCTACTATGTCTGTGGTAAGGGACCCCAGAATTGCTTTGGAAATGACAGTGCCCCATCCTTCTCTTTCTTTTCTGATCTGAAACTCTTTATGAAACTTTACACAAAATGAGGTGTTAGTGTTGCACATTTTATAATCTCAGTTATAAAGAGCTCCCTCAAGGCACTGGCTTCTCTGAGGTTCATTTGGAAAGAGAGTAACAGTAACAGCACTTAGTCCTGTGGGGAATACAAAGATGAAATAGGAGTCTCATGGCCTTTAATAAGCCAATCCTAGCCCAGATATCCTGTCAGTCATTAAAACAAAAGCTATAAGGCCATGGGCCAGAGAGATAATACAGCAGGTAGGGCGTGTACCAGGTAGGGCAGCCAACCCAGGTTCAATGCCCTGCATCCATATGGGTATGGTACCCTGAGCACTGACAGGAACAATTCCTGAGTGCAGAGTAAGAAGCTACCCAGAGCATTTCCGGTGTGGCCTCCCCCAACTCAACCCCTCAAAAAAAAAAAAGAAAAAGAAAACTGAACAGAGCTGAAGCAATAGTGTAATGGGTAAGGTGCTGGCCTCACGTGTGACCAACCAGGCTTGATCCCCAGCATCCCATCTGGTCCCCAGCTCTGCCAGAATTGATTCCTGAACGCAGAGCCAGGAGAAACCCTGAGCATTGCCGGGTGTGGCCAAAGATGAGAAAATAGGAAAAAGAAGCTCTAAGGTCAGAGAGAAGATGCAGGTTTAGGCACTTCCCTTTTCATCCCACTGACCCAGCTTTGAATCTGGCCCCAGGTATAGGTCAGTCAGAAATAATCCCTGAGCACTGCTGGGGGGTGGCTCAACCACACCCTTGAAAGAAAGAAGGAAAGACGCTCATAGCTACTGATCCCTCTCACCCCCCCAGCCCCTCACCTCAGGGTGGCCACAGGCGACTCTGAGGGCCATTTGTCTCCCGCACACCTTCTTTTCTTTCACTTCTCTGACCTGAGAAGAATCCCTGAGTCATTGTGACATTCGGGAGGACTCAGACATGACTGGAGGAGCAGCAGAGTCTGGAGCTGTCTTGGCTGAGGGACCCAGAGGACAGGGTAGCTGAGGCTGAGGAGCCCCGCGCCCGGGGAGGAGCAGCCGCTGCCTCCCTGAGCAGCAGCTCCCAGAGCAGCTCCTGCTGCTGCTTGTCACTCCACTTCTCTCCCGCCGTGCTCAGCTGGTCCCACTTCCGGAGACAGTCACCATCGAAGCCACCCCCAAACAAAAGGTCTTAGAGGCGGGACCCTCAGTCTGTCGTTCCTGGGCTGGTGGCTAGGAGGAGCCGGGCTCTGATGTGGATCATCTGGTCTATGTGATCTCTCTGATCCCCCTCAAGAAAAGAGGGAGTGATGGGTCTCTAGCATGTGAGGTCTGACTCTGCTGGAGGGACCCCTTTCCTCTCAGAGGGCAGATGGGGCAGGACAGAGGCCGTTGCCCTGCCGTTGGCTCTGCTGTGAAGGCCGGCTGTGGATCTGCCTTTGCTTCACCTCATACCCTAGAAGTCAATCACCTTCTTCAGACAGGAGGGGCCACAAGAGGCCAAACACCACCCCCAAGGCAGCTTGAGTCCAGGCCTTGCTAAAAACTGCTTCTCCACTGGGCTTTCTCCTCAGGAAAGGGAGCCCAAAGCCACAGAGGGTCAAGAGAAGTTGTGGAGACCTCCAGAAAAAAGTCACCAAAGAAATCCTGCTCAGGGGGCCAGGCGATAGTACAGTGGGGAGGGTGCTTGCCTTGCACATGGCCAACTGGGTTTGATCCCCAGCATCCAATATGATCCCCTGAGCTCTGCCAGGAGTGATTCTGGGTGTAACCAGGAGTAAGCCCTGAGCACTGCTGGGTATTGCTAAAAAGAAAGGAGGAAAGAAAGAAATCCTACTCAGACCTGGATTCAGAGGAGCTGCTCAGCTTCACCAAAGGGGTGAGCCAAGGAGGCCACTAGGCCCAGCGCTGACTTGGTCCTGGTTGACCCTGGTCAAGCCTGTGCTTTATGCAGGGACGGAGGCCATAGTGGCCAGCACTTCTCTGCTTGACCTTTTGTATCTTGCAGGGACGGAGGCCATGGCGGCCAGCACTTCCCTGCCCGACCCTGGTGACTTTGACAGGAATGTGCCTCGAATCTGTGGGGTGTGTGGAGACAGAGCCACCGGCTTCCATTTCAATGCCATGACCTGTGAAGGCTGCAAAGGCTTCTTCAGGTGAGTCTTCCCCCTGCGGGCTGGGCCTAGGAGACCGAGCAAGAGTTCTCCTGGTGAGAGATTCCGCCTTTTCCATCCTCTCCAGGCCCAGGTCTCACAGATGGGGGCACTGGGCTCCGGGCATGTTCTTCCTCCCCATTCTCTCAGACGTGGTTGGACTTTCAGAACCTGTCAGAGGTTGCCCTCCTGGGTGTGCTCTGCAGGTCCCCATCTTCTCTGTTACCCCTTAGACCCATGACCCTCTGCGCCCCCTTCTGGAATGGGCCTGTTACCCAGTCCACCAGTGGTCATGGCAGGAGATCCTGGGAAGCCCAAGAATGTGGCCTGAGTGTTCATCTTCCTGCTTCTGCGAACCAGGGAAGCTGCACCCCATGTTTATCTTCCATACTTCATCTGTGCCCAGATCTTCGCCCGTGGCTGGTCTATGACGCTTGCACCGTCACTCATGGTGGCCGTACATTTTTGTTTGGGAAGAGCAAGCTCCCCTCTTTGCAAGTGAAGCTAACAGAAAAGGGAAAGTACTGGGAAAACCCAAGGAAGAAAGCCAGGAAAGGAGGACAGGAAAGTGATGAGCTGCAGGGTGGGACCGATGACCAGGAAAAGTCACTATTTGGCATATGTTAGTGAGGGAGGGAAGGGAGAGAGAAGATCGGGAGGAGGCAACCCAAAGGACCTCTGTGTAATCATCTCGTTTGGAGGCAAGTAAAGTGAAGATCAGAGCTTTAGCCATCCTGAGAAGAAAGAACAAGCCAGGCCCATCGTGAGGCCTGCTTCCCCCAGTTTAAGCGTCCCTCAGCTTTGCGGTAGAGGAATCAAAACCAAGGACTTGAGTGATGCTCTCCCCAGTCCAAGCACTGCAGACTCCCCACATGCAGGCTCTGACCTGGGCTTGATCTCCAGAGCCAGCAGACCCAGCCAGCAGAGTTTTGTTCCTCGTGAAGTCACTGAACCACGGGGCTTCTGTGGGTGCTAACAGCTGGCCAGGTACAGGTGACTTGCTGGGCTTCCCATAGGCTGTTCCCGTCTTGAGGAGCAAGAACAACTGCATGTGAATCCCAGACCTGTAGCCACGTCTCTGGTCACTCTGATCTGCAGCCTGCCTTCCTGGAGGGTGGGTCTCCCAGAACCTCTCTGAGAGTCCTAGCTACCACCTGGACCTTTAGGGGCCAAGACCTGGGACTGAGGGAGCTGTCTGCTGAGTGATAGCGGGAGGGCTGGATACTTACAGAAGGGTTGGCTTACTATCGTCAAACCAATCAGAAGTGTGTGTGTTGTAGTGCTGGTGAATGTACCAATCATTGTTTGTCCTGTTCAGATATTTTGGGTTTGGGGTTTTTTTTTCAGGGGAGATTTGGTGCACCTGAGTGCATTGGTTTCTGATCCCTTTACTATACAGAGTGAGCATGAGAGTTACAGGCTGACACGTATACAAGTCATGCTTTGAAAAACATGGAGTTCAGTATACATGCAAGTTGTTGATATCGATATCCTTAGAGGAATCCTGCCCTAATAGAAATCTCTCTGGCCTCCAACCCTCCTTTCATGGGGCTTGGTTTTATTTTGTGGTTTGGGGTATACCAACTCCTGCCTCTATTCAGGGAGTGGTCTTGGAGAGCTCAGAGGATCATATGTGGTGCCGGGATCAGTCCCGGGTCAGCTGCATGTAAGGCAAGCTCCTTGTCTGCTTTACTATTTCTTTACCCCTTTTCATTTTTTCCCTTTCTCACACTTCCACCAAATAAATAAATAAATAAACACACATATATGCTATATTATATTTGATGTGCCAAAACAGTAACAATGTAGACCTCATTCCCATGACCTGAAGGAATGGTTTGAGGCTCTTCATGTTCCTGGAGCGAGCAGATGCCTTTGGGCTACACTAGCACAAGGGCATCTGTGGAGATGTTACTGGTGCCGATTGAGTAAATCAATAAACAACAGGAAGACAAGTGATACAAGTGATAATATATAATATATATAGAGAGAAACACACACACATACTTATATACGTTTGTGTTTATGTGTGTGTGTGTTGATTGCTCAGGTTTTACCCCTGACTCTATACTCAGGCATTACTTCTGGTCAGAACCATGTGTGGTGCTGGGGGGTTGCACCCAGGCTGGCCACATGTTAAGCAAGCAGCCCGCCTACTGGACTCTTGCTCCAATCCTCCATCAGATTCTAACCAGCCTCTAAGAGTGGGCACTGGGCTGTGAGGAAGTTGGTGACGTAGAGATTTTCACCAATGGTCCCACCTTCCCATCCTGCAATCCCAAAGTTTCAAGCATCTCTTGGGTTTGTTGGTTTGTTTTTCTTAATTCATAGACAATCCCCACCTTCCTGTCCCCTCTTTTTTTTTTTTTTGCTTTTTGGGTCACACCTGGCGGCGCTTAGGGGTTTCTCCTGGCTCTGTACTCAGGAATCACTCCTGGCAGTTCTCAAGGGACCACATGGGATGCCGGGATCGAACCCGGGCCGGCACAGGCCGGCCGTGTGCAAGGCAAATGCCCTACCACTGGGCTATCGCTCCGGCCCCTCCTGTCCCCTCTCTTATCAGGTCACATCCCCTGGGATTCAGCTCTGGGAGACAGGATCCTTTGGAGCTGTTCGTGGGATGATGACATGTGGGAGGTCAACTCCTCACTGAGTCACTCTGAACCCTGTTGTCCTGTGTGTGCTGTGGCCAGACACACCACTAGACTGTGAACCCTTGGGACTGGGCTGGGTTTTAGCACTGGTTGGAGAGAAACAGGTTCCCTTATGCAAAGTGTGGGAAGGGCAAAGAGACAGGAATGACAGGGTTGGGTGTCCATGTCACCACAGACCAACAGTCTGGCTGTGTTGCCTGTGGGCACGTTATGCTGTTATAATCGACCTTTCACCCCTCTTTCCATGTCCCAGGAGAGACTGATCTGGCTGTGAGGGCAACAGGCTTTGTCAGTCAACCTTCTGTCTTTCCTTTCCCTATCTTGATGACTGAGTCAGTCATGCTTTCTGGAGTGCCAAGATTTCTGTTATTGTTTGGTTTGAACTTTGTTTGATACACACACACACACACACACACACACACACAAATACATATACATACAGATTCAGTTTTCAAAGTTTATGATTCCATATTTGCTATTTGCCTACTTACTAAGATTGATTGGTAGTTCCCAAAATCAGTTCTTGAGGTTCTCCTCTGGTCATTTATGTGCCTGTGTGAAATGGTAAGATCACACGTTCCCAACTGAGGTCAAACAAGGCAACACTCTGCCTTCTGTTTTAGCTCTAAACCTGTAAACCACTGTCCTTGTTTTGGTTTTGATTTTTTTTTTGTAGGGGGTTAGGGTCACACCTGGCAATGCTCATGAGTTGCTCCTGACTCTGCACTCAGAAATTACTCCTGGGGCAGGAGTGATAGCCCAGCGGGTAGGGCGTTTGCCTTGCATGCGGCCGGCCCATGCTGGCCCGGTTTGATCCCCCGGCATCCCATATGGTCCCCTGAGCAACGCCAGGAGTAATTCCTGAGTGCAGAGCCAGGAGTAACCCCTGAGCATCGCCAGGTGTGACCCAAAAAGCAAAAAAAAAAAAATTACTCCTGGTGGTGTTTGGGGTTCCATATGGGATGTGGAATTGAACCCGGGTCGGCCGTGTGCAAGGCAAATGCCCAACCTGCTGTGCTATTGCTCCAGCCCAAATTTGTTTTATCTTTGCATTTGTGCTTTTTATGGTTTTGCTGTTAAACCCAGGCCACAGCTGTGCTGAGATGTGTGTCAAGTGTTCCTAAAACTTGGAAGTGTTGTATCTAGAAACTAACATGTATCAGATAAGCTTTGCCTAGACATGCACTTCAGCACTGCTGGCTGTGAGTTCCATGTTAGTAAATTAACACTGTCTATTAAATAAGGTGCCCTTCAGAGAAGAAAAGAAATCAAGGGGATATGCAGTGAATGGGTAAGCAGGCATTAGGGCTCTGTTTTTTTTTAACATTTTATTATACCACCGTGAGATATACAATTACAATGCTGTTCACGCTTGGGGGGTTTCGGTCACACAGTGTTCCAGCACCCCGCCCTCCACCAGTGCCCCCAGCCACCACCCATGTCCCCAATTCCCTCCCCCTCCCACATCCTGCCTAAATGGCAGGTTCTTTATCTCCTCTCCTCTCCCTCTCTCTCTCCTCCTTCTCCCACACATTGTGGGTTGCACTAAGTACACTTAGAAGCCATCGTTTGCATTTTTTTGTCTGTATTTAATGCTCAGTTCTATGTTAGCATCAGAACTTTAGACATTTATTCACACATGTTCCCTTCTCTATCTAAACTAACCTCTGACTCCCACACGCTTGTGGTAATTTCCACTTTCGGTAAGATCACCTGATATATTTATGTCATGCAAATAAATGCAGTCATTCTATGTCTCTCTCTTTCCTTCTGACTAATTTCACTCAACATGATTCTTTCCATATCCATCCATTTATAGCAAAATTTCATAACTTCATTTTTTCTGACAGCTGCATAGTATTCCATTGTGTAGATGTACCACAGTTTCTTTATCCAGTCATCAGTTCTCGGGCATACTGGTTGTTTCCAGGTTCTGGCTATTGTGAATAGTGCTGCTATGAAAATAAAAGTGCGGATTGTGTTTCCACTGTGTGTTTTTGGCTTTCCAGGGTATATTCCCAAGAGCGGTATGGCTGGGTCAAAGGGGAGCTCAATTTCTAGTCTTTGGAGGAATGTCCATATTCTTTTCCAGAAAGGTTGTACAAGTCGACATTCCCACCAATTAGGGCTTAGTTTTATTGGTCAGATGGGTGAGTGGTATCCCCATATATCCAAAACCCAACCTTATCAAGAAAGACAGAATATGAGATTTAAGCTGCCACCACTGGAACTTTGTAATGTGCCTGTCAAGTTGTCAGGAGGGGATTAGGCTGGGGTGGGTGTGAGGATGGAGTATAGGAACATGTAGGGAAGCTAACAGTGGTGGTGGGGTTGATATTGAAATATTTTAAGTCTAAAACTCAACTATCAATATCTTTGTAAGTCACAGTTCTTTTTTTTTTTTTTTTTTTAATTTTATTATTTTCCCCCAAATATCATTACACCATTTTAGACATACAATTGAAAGATGCTCATGTAGAGTTTTGGATCCACAGTGTTCCAACACCCATCCCTCCACCCAAACCCATCTACCATCACCAATGTCCCCACCTCCCTCCCCCTCCCGCACTCCCAACCACCCGGAAGATTCTGTATGTCATTTCCCTTCGTCTCTATATCTCCTTCCCGACAAACTTTCCTGCTCTTCGTGGAATACAGTGCATTAAATGACATTACTGTTTCACTATTTTAGTGGACAGCGGCCGCTTTGCGGCGCGATCTGGGCTCCGAACTGGTCTTGCTCAGTTGATCTGTTCGTGGGTCAGTTTCTCAGCGTCCGGACAGCGAAGATGGTGGCTAGTGTGATGGGCGAGTTTCATCTGGCTGCTTCTGGGACCCCCCAGAGGCGATGGGCCAACACCCAAAACCCATCTGCCCTCCTTGGGGATCCCATCGTCCGCTGGGCTCGGCGCGAGCCGTGGCTCCAGTCTCCCCAGCCGCTTGCGAAGCTCTGCATACTGGTTCCCGGGCAGTTCCTGGGCGGGTCCACCAGGCTCGGCAAAATGGAGGAGGGGGGGAGTGGCTTAACCCTGACTCCATCTGGCGAATTCCCAGTGATTCCCGCTTCTGGGAGCCGCCTACCTGGGCTCGAACTGGTCTTGCTCAGTTGATCTGTTCGTGGGTCAGTTTCTCAGCGTCCGGACAGCGAAGATGGTGGCTAGTGTGATGGGCGAAGTTTCATCTGGCTGCTTCTGGGACCCCCAGAGGCGATGGGCCAACACCCAAAACCCATCTGCCCTCCTTGGGATCCCATCGTCAGCTGGGCTCGGCGCGAGCCGGGCTCCAGTCTCCCAGCCGCTTGCGGCTCTGCATACTGGTTCCGGGCAGTTCCTTGTAAGTCACAGTTCTTTAAAAAGTAGGTGTCCTTAAATAAAAACACCTGTGGCATGAAGTTATTTATTGATTGATTGCGGAAGTTATTGGTATATAGCTCACAAAAATCCTCCACCCCCCACCCCCGCCCCGCTCCTATTGGGCTGAAGGGAAACTGGGGATATTGGTGGAAAAGTGGGCAGTGGTGAGGATTTTGGTGTTGGAACATTGAACACCTGAAACTCAACTATGAGTAACTTTATAACTTTCTAGTTCATGGCTATATAATTAAAAAAATAAAAAGAAAAGAAAGAAACAAAGAAGTAGAACTCCCCACTGGTCCCTTAAGACTGTGATCCAATAATCACTAATTCAGCGTTCACAGTGACTTTAGCTACTCACTGTATTCTTGCCATTCTAGTAGCAAGAATAGAATGTGAAAATAAAAAGTCTCCTCTCCTCTCTTTCTTCCAGCCCTACTTCTCCTTTGCTTCCTCCCAATTCTACCTGGTATTTTCCATTTTAATCTTATTCAAACAGCCCAACTCTTACTTTATCTGTCTGTGAAATCTTGATCAGGGGTGGAAGGTCTGTGTCAGCAGTGGGACCTTCTCTGTATCAACTGCCGCATGCTTGGGAACACAATGCTTCCAGCCCATACATTCCAGCCGCTCCCTCAACCCCTTTCATGGAAGGCCTTGAGAAAAGAGTTTCTTGGTGCTCGGTCTTGGTGCTTGGTCCCTGGATATTTTCAAGCCAGCGGTCTTGGAAGGTGGGCTGAGACCCTGTCACTAATTTGTCTCCTCTCTATCCCTGTTGATATCTTCCTACTCAGGAAGGCTAGGGGCTATAAACTGGGGGCTGCAAACTCCAGACATACATAGGGGGGGTGGAGAAATGCCTTTTGTTGAGCCAGAAGGTTCAAAGTCATTAGTTCGGGGCCTTGGCAGGGGTAGCACCCTAAGATCTAGAAATCCAAGAATTGTATCTTTCAGGAGATTCCCCAGCTGATGTTTGTAGCAGCCATGATGTGAAGGGAAGCAGAGCAATGAGGCAAGTGTGCAAGCAGTGACTTAAGACCAAAGTGTTGGGCCAGAGGGACGGTGTATGGGTTAAAGAGCTTGTCTTGTATGCAGCGATTCTAGCTCAATCCCTGGCACTTCACAGTCCCCTGAACACCACTAACAGTAGCTCTGAGCACTACCACTTTAACAGTAGCTCTGAGCACTACTGGCTATGGGCAAACCCCTTCCCTGCCAAAAAATAATAACAAAACAAACAAATAGAGAAAACTCCAAGAGCTTATGGCCCCATCAAAAGCACCTGCCTTGCCAGCATGAATCCATGAGCTTAAACCCCAGCAACCCCGAGTAAGCACAATCCCAGCTGAGTCCCGCTGTGTGCATCCCATACTGTAGCAACAGACTGTGTAATCACCAGCACTAGTGTACAAGCACCACAGCTAAGCTAAGGGACTCTGTAGTGAATGCCACAACCACATGTGCAAGCCCCATAGCCAAGCGGCGTGCCTCCTGGTCACCGAAACAACAGAAACACATGGCTTAAAGGCATTCAAGTAAAAGAGAAGAGGAACAGAGAGGTGCAGGGACAGGGCACGCCATGGGCACAAGTGAATGAGTGACTAAGACATCAGAACCGTGAGAGAGAACTTTGTCCAGAACCGTTTAGCAGCTCGTTTCTCTTCCTAGCTGCCCAAGGATGAGCAAGGGAAGAAATGAGTGGGGTGTCTGTAGAAGGACTAGGAGAAACGTTCAGAAGCTTGACCTGAGAAGTCAGCGTATTTGTGAGGGAAGGTGACCCAGTGCTCAGGAGGTGGCAATCTCAGCTCATTGCTCTGGTGGTGCTCAGAGGACCGTGCCTGCCAGGGGATTGAACTCGGGTCTCCAGCATGTGAAGCAGAACTCCAGCAACAGCCCTATCTGCCCTGCCCAGGGGCTTATTTTTCTTGTAGGCTCTCGGCTGCTGAATTGGGGCTCATTTGCGTGGACTCACGCTCAGCACAGCCCCAGTGCAGGTCCCCTCTTGCCACAGTTGTCCAGAGCCAGTGGAGAGAAGACAGCCAAGGGTTACCCCACTCATCCAAGAGGCCGCACCACGCTTGCCATCTCTCATGCGCTAGTCTTCTTTGTGCTAGAGGAGCCCTTCATACTGTCTCTGCTTCACTCTCTTAGACCTTTGGGAATACGTTTTTCACTGCTCCTCTGACTTGGATTGAGATCTGGTGGATTCCTGGTGAGGAAAACCATATTATGTAAGAATACCGCAGGGTTTGGTACCAGACAGATCTTGACTGTAATCCCAGTTTCCACACATCTGAGTGGTGAGGCATTAAGTGATATGACATCATTGACCTCTCCGTGCCTCACAGGCAGGGAAGACTCGCTAACTGGAGGCTGGTGTCATTATCCTGTACCATCTCAATTCTCAAAACACACCATTTCCCCCTGCTTGATCATGAAACTTAGAATGTAGGGGGTCAATAGTGAGCCCCGAGAAAGGTCTCTGAAGACAAGGAGTTAAAAAATCAGGCATGAGGGACCAAAGTAATAGTACAGCAGGTTGGATGCTTGTACATGGCCAGCATGGGGTTCGATCCCTGGCACCCTATATGGTCACCTCAACCACCAGAAGTGTTCCCTTAGTGCAGAGCCAGGAGTAAACCCTGAGCACAATCACTGCATCACTGTCTTCCCGTTCATCATCGATTTGCTCGAGCGGGCCCCAGTAACATCTCCATATGTCCTGTCTCTCATGCTAGTAGAGCCCAAGGGCATCTGCTTGCTCCAGGAACATAAAGAGCCTCAATCCATTCGAATGAGGTCTATAATTGTTACTGGTATTTGGCATATCAAATACAACACGGGTAGCTTGCCAGGCTCTGCCGTGCAGGTAACATACTCTTGTAGTCATCTCTAAGTCCAGCATTTATTATTGAACCACGTGGCAGCTTACGGCCATGCGAGCTTGTCTGTGATAGGCTGGTCTGCTGGGTGGAGTTCTGACAAGAGAGAAGTCCGGATATGGAAAATGGAGGCCCTCATGGAGTGGGGGGGGTCGTCTGGCTTGTTGCAAGGCTCTGCTGGGGTGGCGGGCCAGGGCTAGAACCTGCCATCCCTCCTGGGCGCCTCGTGAGCGGCTGGGCACAGGGAGAGCCAGTAGCAGCTCTGCCCCATGTCTGTGAGCACAATCAAACAAAATAAGATAAACTAAAACTTAGGCATGAAAGGGAGCTTAGGGTTAGGGTTTCCAGGCCTTGGAGGGCGGACTGGGATTCAGAGCAGCAGAGCAGAGGTAAATGTAGGATGCTTAAGACACGAGCTTGTAGAAAGACACAGGAATTTGGGGGCCTCCCTGCTGCAGAGTTCCCTAAGCACCAGAGGCCGCTGTGAGCATTGGCACCTGCGTGCTGGGTCTGAGGTTCTCGCTGATGGATCAGCGCTGCCTTCCTCAGTCAGCCTTCAGCACCCCTCACACGGCTCCGACTGCCCGCTGCCCTCCTCTTCTTTATCTCTGGCTTACTTTGTGCCTGGTCCTACAACGGCCAGGTTTTAATCCTTCAATACCCACTTCTGTAGGACCGTTTCCATTATGTAGATCTGGAAACTGAGGCATGTGGAAATTAGGTAATTTGCCCAAGATTACACATTAGGACTTAAACCTAACAGGTCGGTCTCACCAAACCCTGTACTTGTTTTTACAGAATGATAGTGGGTGGGAGACTGTTTTTATTGGTACTGGCTGTGTGCAGGTTAAGACAAGATGTAGGGCTGGAGAGATAGTGGAAAGGGCTCCAGCATAAGCTTTGGCGTCCAGGGAGACCTGGGTGTGAACCCAGCTCCACACAGTCCCTGAGCACTGCCAGAAGGACTCCAAAAGACTGAGCTGGAAGTAGCCCTTGAGCATCACTTGGTGGGAAGCCCAAAACAAGAGGAGAAGGTGGAGGAGAAGGAGAAGAGGAAAAGGAGAAATAGAAAGGAGAAAAAGAAAAGATGCAGACCATTCGATAGGGAAAGTAAACAGAATGTAGTCTCCACCAACCAACTCTCAGTCCGGCCCCCTCCCCAGAAGCTGCGTTGTTCTGCCAGGGAGGCCGAGTTCAATCCCTGGGAGGCACACACCAGCAAGTTGTGTACACTTTCTGATGCTTCTTTCATACCAAAGTGTGGACGTGGATGTGTACCCTCTGCTCACTGTCCTATGTTCCTCCCATATCCCTTCCAATGGATGCACTAAGAGAACCGAGGGAGCTGGTCTCCTAGGGTGGACATGCAGGGAGAAGAGGAAGAGGAGGAGGGAGGGAGAAGGAGGGGAAG
>JAJIBD010007723.1:0-79725 GCA_021461705.1 Cryptotis parvus | reverse complement strand
ACCAGTTTTCAGCTTTCTTAGAGCAACTGTTCTTTCAAAGTGTATCCCTTCAGGACTTTTCTGGTTGCTTCCCAGACAGTTCTCCCAGAAGGTTCAGTTGTTTGAAATCCCTAGATTCACAAAGTAACCACAAAAACTGTGGACAGAAACTTAGTTTCTTCTCCCGCTTCACTTGCTAATCACTTAATTCTTTTCAGTACCCAGGAATCCTCCTTTAGTCTAGCCAGGCAATCCTAAATACAAGCACTCTCCCAATTCTCTACCAGTTATTCTCAGAGCCCTGGATCAGAATTCACACAAGGGCATCACAATGATTTTTTGTGTGTTTTTCTTTCCTAGCCAGCTCTGAACTTCTGTCAAGGATTACATCACTTTTAAACTTTGTATTCAAAGCTGAAAACAATGCGATCCTGGAACATAGATTCTTTTTATGTTTGTGGAGGAATAAAGGAAAAGAGAAGCTAGATAGAAAAAGCCATTCATTGGTGCTCTTGGTCATCTTAGAATGCCAGATGATTTTGCTTCATGATTTCCACTATATAACGATGACTGCCAAGTCCAGTCGATATCAAAATCATTTTCAAACAAGCAAGTGGATTTAGGGATGAGCTTGGGGCTTCGATTTTATTTCCACACTGCACAATCGGTTTCATTCAAGGCCTCTACACATTTGAGAGAACACTTACTAGCCAGAAATAAAAGTTGAAAAACTTGGAAATTTTGTTTCAACCATAAAATTACTAGGATTGTATAGGAAGTTCATCTTCTCAAAGTAATTGCTCGGTTGGCACCTCACTCATGAAAATGCAATTTAAAAAAAAATCCAATTCTGGGCTTAAAATATCCTGGGGATTTTTGAAAACATCACCTTGTATAAATCTTGATATCCTGATGTTTTTTATTTATTCTTAGCAACTTAAGGGTGTTTATTTTCAAACAATGTTAACGTGTGTGTTGGGTGCTGGTTGACCCCAGGACCACACATATGCCAGGTATATCCTTTACCACAACCCGGCCTAACATTTTGTGTTCCAGTTACATGTGTCAAAACGCTCCATGTGCTTCTAAATTGTCTTTCTAGCATTAATTTTTTTGCAGGATATTTTATTTCAAGGCATGGAGTGCATTTTTAATGCAATGAAAGTATCTTTGCTTGCTCTTTACTATTTAATTTCAGTTCTCCCATTTCAGGTAACTGTTTTCTAAGTACAGCTATTGTTGATTTACTAAAGCATTTAAATGAGAAAAATGAGATTTATGGGAATTTTGATTTGTATAATAAACAAAAACTGTAGAATGATCTGTGGCCCTATCATAGATACTCAACTGGTGAAAAACACAAGTCTGTTGTCCAGAGTGAGAGCAACAATAGGCTGAGCACATTTTCTGTATGCAAGAGGTCTGGATTTAATACCCAGCACCACATGGTACCCTGAGTTTCACCAGGATTGACTCCCTCAAGCAGAGTTGGGAGTAGCCCCTGTGCACCACTGGGCGCCAAAAACAATAAAAAATAAGCCCAAAAAGGGCATCACAAGTATACTTTTTGTAAAAGAAAAAATACGGAAGCAAACTTAAAGATCAAATGAAATCAGAATGAACGTTATATAAGGTATAAAAAACTCTCATAGAAATTACTTGTGACTAAAACTATTCTACGCATTTTACATATGTTTACAGTCCTTACAGCAATCCATTCATTCATTCATTCATTCATTCATTTTATCATTCTTAGTATTATTTTGGTTTTGGTGCCACACTCAGTGCTGTTCAGAACTTAATCCAGGTTCTGCGCTCAGGGATTATTCTTGGTGGGGCTTGGGGGGTCCCTATGTTGTACTGGAGCTTGAACTGATGTCTCATGCCTGCAGGGCAGATGCCCAACCCCTTGTATATTTCTCTTGCCTCTCATTTATTTTCTATGGGTCACTCCCTAGCGGATCTTGGTTGAAGGGGTAGACCTGGAGTTACCCTTTAGAGATATTCAGTCTAGCTGTGGACCAAGCTACTCATTGTTTAACCCTGTCATGTAGGAACTGTGCCTGGAAGTCCTGGGCAACAGAGGCTACCCTGGCAGTGCAGTGTGGGGAGAGGAGATTGTGGTGCTGAGGGTTGTGGTGCCATACAATGTCTGGCACACGGCATGAACATGCATTAATGACTGTGATATCTCCCCAGACTGGTACCCATGCATAGAGAAGAAAAAGAAGGAAAGAGGGCCTGGAGAGATAGGATAGCAGGTAGAGCGTCTTATCTGCACAAAGCCAACCTAGGTTCAATCTCTGGCACCCTGTTGGATCCCACATACTCCACCAAGGGGTATGGTGAGCACAGAGTAAGAGTAAGTCCTGACCACCACCGGATGGGACCCCAAAACAAACCAAAAACAGGGAAAAGAAGTTAAGTGAGTTTAGATCATACAACAAATAAATGGTGGACTCAGGATTCAAACTCAATTTTCTCTGAGTATGAGAGTGATTATTAGTCTGTGTATCCTAAAAAGAAGCTTTAAGGTAAAAAAGGCACTTTGGTCATATCAGAAACTAGGAGATATAGTTTATCTTAATAATCATTATTCTTAAAATAATGATAATAATGATAATAATAATAATAAAAATGATTGGAGGCCGGAGCTGGTACAGTGGGAAGAGTAATTGCCATGCACACAGCAGACCTGAGTTCAATCCCTGGCACTATATTGGTGCCCTGAGTCTGCCTGGAGTGATCCCTGAGCACAGAGCCAGGAGTCAGCCCTGTACATAGCCCTTTGTGACTCGTAAACAGAAAAGCAAACAAGATTATTATTAATAGTAGTATTCTTGCTTGGGGGCTCACCCAGCTGTGCTCAGGGCCTACTCCTGGTTCTGTGCTCATGAATCATTCCTGGTTGGGCTCAGGAGATCATATGTGATGCCAGGAACCAAACCCAGGTTGGTCACATGCAAGGCAAGCCCTCTAAACACTGTACAGTTTTGACCCAACAAAATTGATACTTTAATGATTCTGTTGACAATACTAAGGTAAAAGACTGATCTCATTAGTATTTTCTAAATTATTTGAGAAAAGAAGTAATGAAAAGGACTTAAACTCTTATTTTCTTAGATGAGTTGTTCTGAAATAGTATAGTGAAATTCCTTTTAATTTGAAACAAAAGATATAGTTGAAAAAGAGTGAATTGTTTAAATTGCCACAGCATCTTAACAGAAAAGCAATCATTTGCTAATAATACTTTCTTAAGTATCAGACAGTAAAATCGACTTTAATAGGGCATTGGTAACCAGAATAAATATTGCTACGCCAAAATTTACTTAAAAATGTGAAATTTAAGATTGGTCACCTAGATATTATTTAAATTAATTCAATACTGTGCTTATAAAAATAGCACTGATTGGCTGCTCTCTTTGTGTTTCAACTATATCATCTGGGACATAAATTTCAGCTTTTTCAGCTTCCAATGCACATTTTTTCTGATTGTGAAAAATCAAGTGAGTATTTTGAAATTTTGCTTGGTATATAATATATCTTGAGTTCAATTAATATACCATATTTTAAAAAAATATTTTATTATACCACTATGAGATATACAGGTACAAAGATGTTCAAAAGATGTTTATATTTGGGTTTCAGTCATACAGTGTTCCAGCACCCATCCCTCCACCCAGTGCCCATTTCCCACCACCAATGTCCCCGATTCCCTCCCCCTCCCCAATATACCATATTTTCAGTCTCCAGTTCTCTTTAGTACATCGACGAAGTTTGTTTGCATGCACACACTTAGCATAGAGATGGTTTTAGCATTGTCTTTTTTTTTTTGCTTTTTTTTGGGGGTCACACCCGGTGATGCTTAGGGGTTTCTCCTGGCTCTGCACTCAGGAATTACTCCTGGCGGTGCTCGGAGGACCATATGGGATGCCAGGGATTGAACCCAGGCCGGCATGGGCCAGCCGCATGCAAGGCAAACGCCCTACCTGCTGGGCTATAGCTCCGGCCCCCATTGTCTTATTTTTAATAAACTAGTCAAGTCTATTTACATACACACATGAAGGTTTTAACATTACATTGTCACTACGTTGCATTGAGTCACAATCATCTAGCAGGAAGCACAACTTCAAAACACCTTTAAAAAGAAAATAATTTACATTTACATGACACTCTGGAAATCTTTTCAATGATTTCAGAAATTTTCAGAACAAACAGTAATGATTCAGGACAACACTGGAAATAAAAGCAAGATCAAGTGTGAAATTTAAAAAAGAAAAATGAGTAGGGCATAAAACATTTTAGTCATTTGGATATGAGTTAGCAAAACAGCTGAGAATGAGATGAACTTTAGTGAACTCCAGGCACTCCCCTGGACCACACCCACACATATAAACACTCTACCCAAGTGGTTTATCAAGGTCAAGCTCTGAACCGACAATTTGCTTGAGTCTTTATAGCATTTTAAGGCTCTTCACAATAACACAGTATCTAAGGTTCAGAGAACTTTACAGTTGCCATTCCATGAGTAACAAAACTAATTGATTAATTAGAAATATTTTTCTAGTAATTTTAAACTCTGGGAAAGAAAAAGAATATTGCTCCTTCTGGCATTAGCACCTCCGATTTCAAATCAATGTACAGTTTTCAAATTTTCACATCTACCCAATTGAATCACCTTTTAATAAAAAAATTTATTGAGCTGAAAAGTTAAAAGTATACTTCTCTTTAAAAAATAACAATGAACCAACCATATGGAATTGAACCGTGATCTTTAAAACTTTACATGACAACTGTAATAATTGTAAAGATAACAATATGTCCAATAATCACATAGTAAGTGTGTCAGAGAGTGTATAGACTTTGGAACAGATCGCTAGATTATGATTAGGTGAACCAATATATATTCTCTTAACTCTGTGGTTTATCTACTCTGTAATGCAGGAAGGAGGGGGTGTATTTATTCATGGTTACTTCTTTCATACAAAGGAAAAATAATTTGAACAATTATTTTTAATTAAAATATTTTAAATTAACAATTTTGATTAAGGGGCTGGAGCCATAGCACAGTGGGAAGGGCATTTGCCTTGCATGCAGCAGACCTGGTTTGATCCCCGGCAACCCATATGGTTCCTTGAGGCACTGCCAGGAGTAACTCCTGAGGTCAGAGCCAGGAGTAATCCCTGACATTGCTGGGTGTGATGCAAAAAAAGCAAAAAAACAAAATAAACCCTTTAATTAAGAAATATTTTACATTTTCAAACAAAAAAGCAAGTTGAAAATTTTTTTCTCTCAATGGATATATATATATATATATATATTTTTTTTTCTTTTTCTTTTTTGGGTCACACCAGCTATGCTCAGGGGTTACTCCTGGCTCTGCACTCTAGGAATCACTCCTGGCGGTGCTTGGGGGGACCATATGGGATGCTGGGGATCAAACCCGGGCTGGCTTCTGCCGACCGTGTGCAAGGCAAACGCCCCTACCCGCTGGGCCATCGCTCCGGCCCAAAAATTTCAAGGCGATTTTAAGAGCAATTTTAGGTTTCCAGGCAAATTGATCAATGCGCAGCAAGTTCCTACTTACTTCCTACCCCAACACTTAGACAACTTCCCTCACTACAATGTTCTGCACCAGAGTGGCCCGTTTGAATAGCTCACAAGCCTACATTATTATCACCCAAATCCATAGATGACGTTAGAGTTCATAACTGGTACTGCACTTTCTATGGGTTTTGACTAAAATACAATATATGCATCCACCACTATAGTAGCCAGTAGAATAGTCTCCTTGACCTGAAAATCCTCCTTGCTAAGCCTTTTTATCCCTCCCTCCTCCTCCCCACTTGGTAACCAGTGATCTTCCGTTTCCATCGCTTTGCCTTTTCAAAACGGAATCATTTCATAGTCTTTCAGACTGACGTTTTTCCACTGAGCAATGTGTTTTTAAGCTTCCACTAGTTGTTTTTGTTTGTGTGTTTGAATGTGTTGCTCACCCATTTCTAGGCACCAAGTGAAAATCCATTGTCTGAAGTCACAGTTTATTTTGCCGTTCATCTGGTGAAGGACATTCTGGTTGCTTCCAAGTTTTTGGCAACTGTAAATAAATACAGTTTCTATAAAAATCCATGTGCAGGATTTGCATGGCCAGTAACATAAAAAGTGAGACCAAGGAAAGGTGAAACGATTTGAAGAGTTAACATATTTGCTCTAGTTGAGGAGAGTCAGGTAAATGACCTGCTCTGTTTTATGTGAGTGAGCCTAGTTAAACTTTATTTGTACAAGCCTGATTCTAAAGCAGACTAATACAGATACTGTAATCTTAGATACTGTAAAGTCTAACTTTCTTGCTTGTAGAGCAGCAGACCCTGGCTGCTGATAACATTCTCAGTAGTTAACACTATTTGGTCATCTAGGATCCTTCTCTCTTAGAAACCAGCTCCACCAAGTTCAAGACTTTTGGTCCAGTAACATTTACTAATATGTTAGATTTCATACATTTGAAGGCAATGTTTTGAGAGGCAAATAAAAATCAAATTTGGCTATCACTTCATGCTATAGAAATTGTAGTTTGGGGAAACCTTAATAGAAAATAATTCAAAGTGCTTGGTTTATCCTAAGCAGTTGGAACATATTTTCCACTTGACCCAAACCCAAAGGCAAATAAAGTAACAATAGCAGATATCAAGCTAGCAGTGAAATGAAACGGCAATGATTCAAGCCCAACGTCTTGAGAAAGATAAGAATAGAAGGTTGGTAGAGCACGGGAACACAAATTAATGCAGAGAAACAAAGTAACTTATAGTTACTGTGTGACAAAAAAGATCACATTTTCAGTTATGGGATTACTTTACTTGAACTGTCTCCCTCCCCAAACTCGTGAACTTTGGGTGAAATTTTTAGACAGACTTTAAAACATGACACTGCCATGGGTGGGGAGGGGGAGGGAAATACCATAAGAAATTTACAAGTATAATTGGTTAAGGGACAGCTGTTGGAACTTATAAATCTGAAACCCAATTGCCTTGTAACTGTGTATGTTGTAACAACCTTGATAAAAACCTTTTAACTTGTATCTCACTGTGACTCAATTAGAAATTATATTTAAAAGGAAATATACAAGTACAAATAAAAGTGTTTGTTTCTGAGAAATGAAGTGTTTAATTTTAAAATAATTTATTTTCAATTTCCCAAGACTCCCTTCTGTTGTGATTGATGATGATGATAATGTGATGATCATAACTTCACATACCTGTCTGTGATGCTCCCAAACGTACCATGGGAGGGCTGGTAGAAGGACTCACACCAGTTGTGATGCTGACACACTTGATCACTGTGCTCACACAGGTTTACACTACTTTAGTCACGTTGCTCACACAATTAGTTGAGGAACACAAGCCTTGGTTGCAGTGAGACCATGCACCTACCAGAGGTCGCATTTCTGGCTGTGGTAACTGAACATTGTTATTTCTTTCTTTTTTTTTTCTTTTTCCCAAATTTTATTACACCACTTTTAGACATACAATTGCAAGATGCTCATGTGGAGTTTTGTTCCACAGTGATCCAACACCCATCCCTCCACCCGAACCCATCTCCCATCACCAATGTCCCCACCTCCCTCCCCCTCCCACACCTCAACTACTGAGGTTCTCTATGTCTTTGGCGGGTTCTCTATGTCTTTTCCCTCCTCTCTATCTCTCCTGCCTAACTTTCCTACACATCATAGAATGCAGTACATTAAAGGACATAACTGTTTCCACTAGTTTGATGGACCGCGACTTATAGGTCTCATGGTCAGCATCTGGATAGTGAAGGTGGCGGCTAGTGTGGTGGGCAAGTCTCATCTGGCTGCTTCCGAACTCCCCAGAGGTGATGGGCCCACTCCCAAAACCCATCTGTCCTCCCGGGAGCCCCATGGTCAGCTGAGCCTGGGGAGGCGGAGTTCCAGCTTCCCCAGCCGCGTTTGAGACTGCATGCTATGGCTGGTCACCCAAGGGCAGCTCCTGGGCAGGGCCACCAGGCTAGACAAAATGGAGGGGGAAGGGCCGACCCTGACTCCATCTGATGAATTCCCAGTGATTCCGCTTCTGGGAGCTGCCTACCTGGGCTCAAACTGGTTTTGCTCTGTTAATCTGGTCTTGAGGCAGCATCTCAGCGTCCGGACAGCAAAGGTGGTAGCTAGTGTGGTGGGTGAGTCTTATCTGGCTGCTTCCGGGACCCCCCATAGGCGATGGGCCCACTCCCAAAACCCATCTGTCCTCCTGGGAGCCCCATGGTCAGCTGAGCCTAAAACATCATTATTTCTGGTGCTCGCTGTGGAGGTGGGGGGCAGCCACTTTGTTTTCTGTGGTGGTTTTACAGCTGACTGCAGTGCACCAAGATATTGTTTGTGGCTCTAGGAATCAGATTGCAAGGCAGCCAGGCACACAAAACAACTGCTGGGATCATGCTCTGTGCACTGAGGACGTTGGAATTTGAACTCATTCCCATTAGCTTGCAAAGCAGTACTCTAAACCATACTTCAGCCTTTTAACACCTGCAAACTTGCACCAATCCACAGGTCGGTAGTTGAAGAACACTGCACTCAATCTTAGCACTATTCCACCAGACTGAAAAGTGTGGTTTTTATTTTCATTCATTCATTCATTCATTCATTCATTCATTCATTCATTCATTCATTCATTTTTGCTTTTTGGGTCCACCCAGTGATGCTCAGGGATAACTCCTGACTTTGCACTCAGGAATTACTCCTGGCAGTGTGCGGGACTATATGGAATGCCGGGATTGAACCCGGTTGACTGGGTGCAAGGCAAACGCCTCCCCACTGGACTATCACTTCAACTCCCAAGAGTGTCGTTTTAGAAATTGGGCTTTTTACATTGTTGTCTTTCAACAAAGAACATAATCTTTTTTTCTTTACAAAGCACTTGATCAGGGTCAGAATGATAGGACAGATGTGAGGGCATTTGCTTTTGCATGCAGCCAACCTGGGTTTGATCTCCGGCATCCCATATGGTCCCCTGAGCACCACCAGGAGTAATTCCTGAGTGCAGAGCCAGGAGTCATCCCTGAGCATCACTGGATATTACCCCAAAAGCCAAACAAACAATAAAAAACAGGTGATCAGTGATGGAAAGTGTAGAATATCTGTAATAATAGTAAGTCACTTTAGAAATAATTTGGCAGTTACTTGCAAAGCTAAATATATTTTTACTATATGATCCAGCCCACACTCCTTAACATTTACCCAATAAAGGCTCATCATGCTTTTTTTTCTTTTGTTTTTGATTATCCCACCCTCACGGCAGAGCCTGGCAAGCTACCCGGTCGTATTTGATATGCCAAATACCAGTAACAATTATAGACCTCATTCCCATGACCTGATGGAATGGTTTGAGGCTCTTTATGTTCCTGGAGCGGGCAGATGCCCTGGGCTATCTTGCATGTGCCAGGACATATTGAGATGTTACTGGTGCCCGCTCAAGTAATCGATGATCTACGGGAAGTCAAGTGATCAAGTGATCAAGTGATTTGGGAGCCACACCCTGTGGTGCTGGGGTTGTTCCTGGCTCCATGCTCCGGGTCACCCCTGGCAGTGCACAAGGCACCACCCTAGGGCTCAGGCCCAACATCTTACATGCAAAGCATGTGCTCACCTCCTGAGTTGTCCCACTTCCCATCATCACCGCTAAGATCCTTTGTCGTAAGTTTCAGATCGCATATTGGAGAAATGCAAACTTTAAAAGCACTTAAACTAACTTTAAAGGAGTTAGTTAAATTTACAGCACTTTACTTGCAGGATAAATCATTTTTATGTACAGTGGAGAACAAAAATCCTTTCAGTGCATTGTAATATTTTCTTGACTGAAATGCATTTTCACTTCAGAAAAGTTAAAATGTGTTAGTTTTCTGAAAGTGTGTTTGAGAAATGGTTAGCTACATTAGTTACAGTTTTAGTTTTCCATTTGCAAGGTTGTTTCAATTTTAGTATATTACCCTGCTATAGCTAATGTATCAACTAGTAATCTCCCAACAGTGGAAATTTGGTTTCTAAGAATCTCTTCCTCGCCAACTTTCCAGGACTGGATCACAATACAAATATTATTCTGAGTGCAGTACATCATTAATTGTAGATTAAGGTAGTTCATTCATTCAATATTAAGCATAGTAAGCAAGCAATGCTAAGATAAGCTTTCAGAAATGGAATTCAACTCTTTTTTTTTTTCTTTTTTGGGTCACACCCGGCATTGCTCAGGGTTTCTCCTGGCTCTGCACTCAGGAATTACTCCTGGCGGTGCTCGGGAACCATATGGGATGCCGGGATCGAACCCGGCAAGCACAGGCCGGCCGCGTGCAAGGCAAACGCCCTACCCGCTGGGCTATCGCTCCGCCCCATGGAATTCAACTCTTAAATCTCTCCAGGAAGGTCAAGAATTTCTTAAAAAAGAAATCACTTGAAAAAATAAACAGCTTCTAAGCATAAAACAATCAGAACCAATATAAACACATCTAGGCTAAAGAAACAAACAGACCCATTTAATACTGGATTAAAATATCTCCTGACAGATTTTACATGAAGATAAATACCAAGTTACCTTTTTTTTTTCTTTTTGGGTCACACCCAGCGACGCTCAGGGGTTACTCCTGGCAGTGTTCGGGGACCATTTGGGATGTCAGGGATCGAATGTGTGTCTGCCTGCGTAATGCAAACGCCCTACCCGCTGGACTATCGCTCTGGCCCTCCAAGTTACTTTAATAGACAAAGTATCATCCCTTTTCAGCAGAGCTATTCAAGTGTAATGTAAAAAAAAAATTCTACCACCAAATCCCATTTAAAAGGTAAAACCAAGAACAGGACTGATAGTACAACGGGTAGGGCATTTGCTGTGCAAACGTTGACCTGGATTTGACTGGCAGCATCCCCTCTGGTTCCCCCACCCCCAACACCGCCAGGAGTAATTCCTGGGTGCAGAGTCACAAGTAACCCCTGAGCATCACTGGATGTGATCCAAAAAGCCAAAATAAATGAAGAATAAAAGGTATAATCATTAAGTGAAACCAATTTAATTGACCTAACCCAAATACATCCAAAATACTGCTCTAACATATCATCAATATGAAAGTCACTGAGTTGCTCTTGGGCATCTACTGGACAAACGTCCATCTCAGCGTGTGCTAAGCCACTTGGGGCTGGAGAGAGTCTAGTGGGTAAGAGGCTTGCTTTGCACGCGGTCAAACCCGGATAGATCCAGCGCATAAGGTTCCCCCAAACACCATCAGGAGCGATTCCTGAACACGGCTCGTTGTGCTCCCACCCGCCGTACCCCCCCCCCCCCGTCACACTCCACCATCAAATAACATCCACTAGTCTCACGTGACTTTCATCTGAATTGATTCTTCCCATTCTGAGTTTAACTCCTCACCTATTGCATGAGGGCCCTAAGGTACTTAGTTAGCAATCTGTGATGAAAAGGAATTGACTCTCGGGACGCCCGAGCACTGGCTCTCCAGCAGTGGGGCGAAGCCTAGTGGACACCCCAGGGCGGGAGGTCCTAAATCGCTCGAGACCCTGCGGACGCAGCATTGCAGCAAATCGCCCAGCAAGAACCAATGGGGGACAGTTGCCTGGAACACCCCAGGCCACCAGAGCCACCCAGAGGGAGAAGCAGCCTCCGCACTGGACACAAGGTCCCTAGATGCCGCCGCTGCCGCAGGAGACCTGCTCCGAGAAGGAAGGCTGGTGGCCTGGGGCGCCCGCACCGGGTGGCGCAGGACTGGCGGCGGCTACGGAGCGCGGGGAAAGCCCTGCCGGCCCAAGCGGCTGCCGGAGGCTCGCCACGGTGACGCACGGGTGCGCGGGCGCGCGGCCGGGCGGGCGGGGCGGAGGGGCGCGCACCGCCCCTGCTAGGGGGTGGAGGCGGGCGCCGCGGAGCCGGAGGGCGGGGGGGCGGGGCGGGGCGCGCCGGGGAGTCCGGGCTCCCGCCGCCGGTTTCGATTAGTGTGCGGAGCTGCGGCTGCTGAGCAGGGCGCGGAGCGGCGGCGGGGGCGCGCGGGCGTGCAGGGGTCGGGCGGGCGGCCGCGAGGGTGCAGCGAGACGAGGCGGCGCGCGGGGCCCCGGCCGCCCTGACCACGGAGCCCGGCCACCGCAGCGTCTGCAGCCGCGAACGCGCCCCAGGCAGCGCGCGGGCTGGTGCGCGCCGGCGGGGGCGCGCAGGCCCTGCCCGCCCCTTCCGTCCCCACCCCTCCTCCGCCCCTTCCTCTCCCCACCTTCCTCTCCCCTTCTGCGCCCCCCGCGCCGGGCGCCCACCCTGTCGTCCTCCGGTGGGAGCGCTCTCCGCGGCGGTGGCCGGAGCGGGCCGGGCCGGGCCGGGGGATGGCGCTGCTGGACCTGGCCCTGGGGGGAATGGCCGTCTTCGGGTTCATCCTGTTCTTGGTACTGTGGCTGATGCATTTCATGGCCATCATCTACACGTGAGTGAGGAGTACCGGAGCTCCCCGTGGCGGGGTTCGGGGCCTCGCCGTCAGGAGGGAGGGGGCAGGGATTGCGCTTTGGAGGAGATGGGGCTGGCGGCGCGGGAGGAGAGAGCGGGTTCTTAGGATGTGTCCCTTATTCTCTCTGTCCCCTTGGACCAGCTGGTGCGGGGGCGCGGGTGGGGTCCTTGGGAAGGGAAAGTGGCGGGTGAGGCTGGCGGCTGAGCCTGGGCTGGAGCGTGTTGGCTGGAAGGTCGCTTCACTGGATTGTGCTGGGGGGTTCGTGTACATCTGGGCCGAGATGTGCGGTATATTTGTTTTTCTTTTTGCGATCGACCCGGACCACATTTCTGTGATGGGGATGATCGTTTCCACTCCTCCGGGAGCTGCGGAACCACCAGGAGACCTCTCGGGGATTGTCTTCTGGGAACAGCTCTGTGCCCTTATAGTTAGGTGTGAAACACCTTGAAAATTGCCTGTCACACCTCCCCGCTGGCCTTAGAGCCTTGCGTCCTGGCAGCTTGTACCTTTCGGTGTGATTCTTGCCTCCCACCGCCTGTCCCCACCTCCCGCTCTGTCCACCCCCCATTCCTGCCGGTTGTCTTGTTTAATTGTGTTGCCCCCTCCCATCTTTTCATCATTTATTTAACGAATTCTTCTTGAGGCCTACCAGATGTTACTTACTTGGGGGACACTGGCGAACAGGACAGAATTCCTGTCCTCATAGAGCTTCCATTCTAGAAGGGAAAAGAGAATACAAATCCAATAAGGTTATTTCAGGCAGTCGTAATGCCTTAGGAATAACATTGCACACAGTGATAGCACCTGTCAAATAAGGCAGGGGGATTGAACAAGTATGTGGCTAGTTTTAATAGTTTCGATGTCCTTAAAATGCAGTGGCTTTTGCAAATATGTGAAAATACTGGGTAGAGCTTGTTACTCATGTGGATTTATAGGGATTGCTTTGTTTTGTTTTTCTGGTGCTGGAGATCAAACTCAGGGCTTTACACGTGGAAGGCAAGTTCCACGTGTGAGGCTGTTTGCTCCCCTCCCAGCCCCCTCCTCCGCTGGCTTTTTAGTTTGGAAGGGGAAGAAAGGGCCTGGCACCTTTACCACCGCCTAGATGGACTAGGGTAGGTAGAGGAGGAGGGGAAGGAGGTCAGAGAGGAGGGAAGGGAAAGGAGAGGGCTTTTTTTCCTTCTGGAAATGCTCATTTTATTAGTAGAGTGTGGCATTTCCCGGCGTCGAGGAAGGATGTTCCATTGTAGGAGACATACCCTGGTACTTTGAAGATGAAAGTTGCCCTGCTACTAGGCTCTTGTTGAGCTTTGATTTTGCAGTTTGTGAGTTTTGTTGCTGAATCTGCGCTAGACTTCATCCGCTGTGTATGAGTTGTTTATGAAAGGTCTGTTGCCTTCTCCCAATCATAACAATTATAAAATAGATACCATATGAGGAATTTAAATAACACAGAGGAATAAGGTTAAACCCACACCAAAACCTTGTGTACCTTGTGCAATTACGGTGATAGTTTGTGTATGTGTTTGAGAGTGTGTGAGTGTGTATGAAAGAGGGATGATTATTGTTCAGAACGATGATTGTGATTGTTGTTTTGTAACTTGCTTTAAAAATTAATCCATTCGGGTAGGGTGTTTGCCTTGCTCAAGACCAAACCAGGCTCAATCCCTGGCATCCTGTATGCCCCCCAGCACAATCAGGAGTAACTTCTGAGCACTGCAGGGTATGACTCCTCCCACCCAATAAAAAGGCAAAAAAAAAAAAAATCTTCCCCACCAAAAAAAGGGCAAAAACTATTTCAATGTCTGAAACTTTAAACTGATTTGTAATAGTTATTTGTAATATGATTCTTTGAGGTATTTAGTTTTCCAATACCAACCCACCACCAGTGAGACCTTCCCTCCGCCAATGTACTCATGGCCCCTGAGCAAAATTTAATCTATTTAATACTTTCTGGGACGCTCTTCTCTATAAGGCACTGTTCTAGGTGCTGGAAATATGATTGAAGAACACAAGGACCCTATTGATGTGGTTTTTTCATGTCAAGGAATTGCTACATGGAAAAAATTTTATTCATGTCAGGGTATGATTGCTACAGCATTTTATTAGATGTGTGACATTTTCATTGGAAGCACTACCACGTATTCATTGTTTTATTGACGGGCACTTAGATTGTTTTCAGTGCGTTAAGATTTCAAACCACATTGGAGTTCTTAGGCCTATGTCTTTGAGAAATGGCCCCTGTGAGTCGCCATTAAGAGGAGGCCAGACTTTTTGGCGATGGTTATATCTTAGTGGTGGCAGCAGTTTCATAGGCCCATTCTTCTTACTCAGGCCTTTTTCTATTCTTCATTGTCATTCCTAAAATTATTACATCCAGTGTCCTGTGCACATACTTGTAAATTACACACTCTTGTCTGTGCTGCAGCCTATGGCTGCGTTGATAGGAAGTTAAAGATATAATCCTATTTCTTTCCAAGACTGTTTTCTGTCTTCAAACTTAGTACATACATTCAGCTGAGAAAAGTGTATCTCGGTCATCTTTTCTCCTAGATGTTTTCTGGCATTAGAAATATTTTCTGATATAATTTTTATTTCTTCTCCATCCCTATATTGTGTAGTTTACTTTTAGTATGTTGAGTTTTCTTAAATTTTATTTATTTTGCTTTTTTTTTGGGGGTGGGTCACACCTGACGACGCTGAGGGGTTCTGACTTTTTCATTCAGGAATTACTCCTGGTGGCACTCGGGGGACCATATGGGATGCTGGGGATCGGACCCAGGTTGGCCGTGTGCAAAGGCAAATGCCCGACCCCTGTGCTATCACTCTGACCCTGAGTTTTCTTAACCTTTAAAACTCATTATTTTACTTTGTAACATGTTGAGATTTAGGGCCTTAATTTTAATTCTGCTAATTATTTAGGTACTTGTCCCCAAATCTATTCACTGATTATTTGATTATTCTCTAGTTTTGAAGTACCATTTTTAATGTAGAAATTCCTCCATGCCCCCACACCTGGATGTGTTTCAGGGTATCCAGTGCTGTTGACCTACCAGTTCTTATATCAGTAACTGCTGGAGCTGGAAAGATAATACAGGGGATAAGGCATTGGGCTTACCCTTGGCAGACCTGGGTTCAATCCCTGGCACCCTATCTCGGGCCCGAGCCTACCAGGAGGGACCCCTGAAAGCAGAGCCAGGAGATATTCCTGAGCCCCAGCAGTTGTGGCCCAAACCACACACAAAAAATTCTGTCATGGGGCCGGGCGATAGCCCAGCGGGTAGGCGTTTGCCTTGCTCTCGGCAGGCCTGTGCGGCCGGGTTCAATCCCCGCATCCCATATGGTTCCCCGAGCACCGCCAGGAGAAATTCCTGAGCAAAGAGCCAGGAGTAACCCCTGAGCATCGCCGGCGTGACCCAAAAAGCAAAAAAAAAAAAAAAAAAATTCTGTCAGTAACTGCTGTTTGAATTACTTTTTGCTCTCAGTGGCAAAGGGTCCTCATTCACAGATTAAGCCTTGGAGGTGGTGTGTGTGCCTCAGTATGTTTATATGGAACATAAACAGACTTCTTGACATTGTTCCACAAATTATACAGCATAGCTATTTACATAGTTTTGCATTGTATTGAGTATTATAAGTAATCTAAAGAGTTTTTAAAGTATGCACAGACTATGCCTTAAATACCAATATTATGTCATTTTTTAAAAGTGCGAATTATTTTTTATTTTTTTATTTTTTTTTGCATTTTTGGGTCATACCCAGCAATGCTCAGGTGTTTCTCCTGGTTCTGCACTCAGGAATTACTCCTGGCAGTGCTCGGGGGCCATATGGGATGCCGGGATTAAACCTGGGGCGGCATGGGCTGGCTGCATGCAAGGCAAACACCCTACCCGCTGGGCTATCGCTCCGCCCCTAAAAGTGCCAATTTATGCAAGCAACGAGAGCAGTGGATTTTGGTGTGCAATTTGGTGTGCACTGGGGACCATGTGAGATAATGAGAAGGATGTTTTCTTACCTGTTACCCTGTTCTGAGTAAAACCCCTTCTCAGCCTTCTGTAAACATTTTTTGCTTTTATATATGTTTTTACTTAAAGATAAGCTTTAGCATTTTATTTCCTCAAGATTAAATCATTTAAGGTGATTCAGTTCATTTTTTTTTTAATTTTGGGGGCTACATCCTGCAGTTCTCAGGGACTATTCCTGGTCCTCTGCCCAAGCGTAAACCCTGGCATTTCTCTGGGACCAATATGTGGTGCTGGAATTCCTCTTGTACTGTTTCTGATCCTAAATTATTTTATTCTTTAGTTGTAATAGTTAAATTTATAGCTTTATTTGGAGAAAATTTGCTTCTTTCCAGAGAGGATTATGCCGTAGTTTCTCCTTTCTCTATAATTATAGTATTTTATTTATTATTCTTATTATTTTGCTTTTTGGGGGTCACATCCGGTGATGCTCTGGGGTTGCTCCTGGCTCTGGACTCAGGAATTACTCCCTGGCGCTGCTTGGGGGGACCATATGGGATGCTGTAGATAGAACCTGGGTCGGCCACATGCAAGGCAAATGCCCTCCCCGCTGTACTGTTGCTCCGGTCCCTCTATAACTATAATAAAGGCATGCTTTTTTTAATAATAAGTAATAGTATGTATAGTCTATAGGGATCAGAATGCTGTTTTGTGAATGTTTATACTCTTAAGCTTGAGACAATGCTAGAATTGGTTTTAGTAGTTTATTTTGTGCTTGATGATTAAACAGCAAAGTTTTTAGAAAATATTTTGTTTTTGAGAAAAGTGTAGGACTGGAGAAATATTCTAGGGGTTAAATCACTTGCCTTGCATGTGCCCAACAAGGGTTCAAGTCCCAGCACACCGTATGATCCTCTGAGCACTGTCATGAGTCATCCCTGAGCACAGTCACTATGAGCCAAAAACCCCAAAACAAGAAGACAGGAACCCCGAGCACAGAGAATAGTAAACATTTCAGTTTATTGAGATTGTTGAGGGAGATTTTGGTTTCTAACACTCCATACAAATAACCTTTATTTCAGTATTCTTTTTAGGGTACTGAAAGTTATGTGAAAATACAATGAAGAAAATGCAATTTATTGCAAATTAGAATGACTAATTAAGAGACTTAGAATGTCTTTCTAAAATGATTGTGAAATATCAAATAGCTAGCAACTTATCACTTGTATCACTTGTCTCCCGTTGATCATCGATTTGCTCAAGCTGGCACCAGTAGTATCTCCATACGTCCTGTCACATGCTAGTGTAGCCCAAAGGCACCTGCTCGCTCCAGGAACATAAAGAGCCTCAAACCATTCCATCAGGTCATGGGAATGAGGTCTATAATTGTTACTGGTATTTGGCATATCAAATACGACACGGGTAACTTGCCAGGCTCTGCCGTGCAGGTGAGATACTCTTGTAGTCACCTCTACTTTGTATATATTAAACCTTGTTTTGATAACATTACTTTCTTTTGGTCAGTTTCATAATTATGTGTTTAGTTTGAGTCTTTGAAGTAAAGACACTTCCAGTAGGAGTTGCTTTTAGATAGAGAGCCACGTATTGCCTCTTCCTCTCCTTTTAGCAAAATTGCAAATTTGAGATATCAACATTTTAGCAGGCAAGGTTAACAGCATTAGCAAAAGAGTTTGATGAAAATACTGTACTAAACATTGTGTATTTTACTGAAGAATAAAATTATGTTCTGAATACCTGCTCTGCATTCGCTCAAATCCTTCTTTTGAGATAAGGTAAAGTATAAGTTAAAACTAGCAAAAATGGATGCTCTTTTAATACAGCCTTGTGCTTATAGTTGATAGATCACGATCACGATCACGATCTTCCCGTTGATCATCTATTTGCTAGAGCAGGCACCAGTAATATCTCCATATGTCCTGTCTCATGCCAGTAGAGCCAGGGGCATCGGCTTGCTACAGGAACATAAAGAGCCTCAAACCATTATATTAGGTCATGGGAATGACCTAATATAATTGTTACTGGAATTTGGCATATCAAATACAACACGAGAAGCTTGCCAGGCTTGCCGAGGGAGGCAAACTCTTTTAAACACCTCCAAATAAAGCATTTATTGATGAGCTGCGTGGCCGCAAGTGGCCCCGCAAGCCGGGCTGTGATAGGCTATCATCTATAGTTGATAGAAATGAAGCCTATTTCCAAAAAGGGTGTATTAGCATCATCTGGGGGGCTCCTTGCTAAAAATGCTTGTGATAATATTGTAGTAAAAATTGTTGGAAATTTATGATATGAAAGAAACAATTAGTTATTTAGGGAGAAAATTAGATTCAGTGGGTAATCTTCAGATTCAATATTCTTGAGTTTTTGGTCTTTTTAATGATGTGGAGAGTGAAGCATTGATCTGTATTTTTTATTTTTATTCATTCATTCATTCATTCATTTTTGCTTTTTGGGTCACACCCAGCGATGCTCAAGGGTTATTCCTGGCTCTGCACTCAGGAATTACTCCTGGTGGTGCTCAGGGGATCATATGGGATGCCGGGATCGAAGCTGGGTCAGATTGGGATTGAACCTGGTTCGGACACATGCAAGGCAAATGCCCTACCCGTTGGACTATCGCTCTGACCCTGATCTGTATTTTAAAATGGAGCAGAAGGGCCAGGAGATAGAGCAACAGTGGTTAGGTGGTTAGGGCACATATCATTTGCCTGGCCTGGGTCTGATTTCCGGACACCACTTGTCCCCGCTCACCCCCCCCTCCCCACCCCCACCCCAGTGCTGGGGTGACTCAGGACCTCCGCACTGCACTCCCCCACCACCACAGGGGCCCTTCCTGGGATTCTGGGTCTGCAACCCCTCCACCCCCTCCCCAATAAGATAAAACAGAGTTGGAAAAGCTTTGGTGAAATTGCTTGTTTAGGTTTCCTGTGATTCCTCTATGTCTATGATTTTTACAATTGAGATTTAAAAAAAAAATCTCAGAAAAGCACTGGCGCTTTCAGTACCTTGAGAAGGTACTTCTGCAGGTTGGTATCAGCCTACTGCTTGTCTCCTCTCTGGTGGTTTTCACGTTGATGCTTAGATATTTCATCACATTTTTAGATGTCCGAGATCTGTGGGGCTTTTGCTGGTAATATTAAAGGTCACATTTAGATCAAAGCATTTCAAGTCCAGGGCTCTTTTTTCCCCAAGGTTTTTTATTTTCTAAAAATAATAAATGATCATATCCTCAGTAGGCAACCTTGGTTAAGTGATTTTTACAGGTTCCCCCACCGCCGGGTTGTTTTTTTTTCTGGGTGGGATTAGGCTGGTTGGGGACCACAACCAATGATGCACACGGCTTGCTCCTGGTTGTGCACTCAGCACTCACTCACTCCAGGCAGTGCTCCGGGGACCCTCCGGGATACCAGGAATTGAACCTGGGTTGGGCCCATGTAAAGGCAAGTACCCTGCCCACTATACTATCACACCAGCTCCTTTTGAGTGCTAGTATGGGTTGATACTTGTAGGCTGCATACAGTAATAGAAAAGTACAGAGCCATTTTCTTTCCTCTTCCTTTTCCATTTCTTTGGTACTTGGCCACATTGCTGGACGATGAAATTATCTCAGCATAAAACATCTTGCCTGGGATTCTGGGTCTGCAACCCCTCCGCCCCCTCCCCAATAAGATAAAACAGTTGGAAAAGCTTCGGTGAAATTACTTGTTTAGGTTTCTTTCCTTCTGTTTTGTGTTTCTTTCCTTCTGTTTTTTTCTTTCCTTCTGTCTTTTCCTCCCCATTCATCCTTGGATTATTTTTACCCCCTCTGGACATAACATCCTAATGCTTCATGTTAAGATTTATTTTTATATTAATTGACTGGAGGTGCCAGGCTAGTGTGGGAATGCTTTTAGGTTCCATAAATATTAATGACTACATCTAGGAAAGCAGAAGTCCTTTCCCTGAAGAATTTTGTTTTCCTAAGTTCTGCTTTTTAAAAAAATTTCTAGATAGTGTTTGAATGGAATTTCAGTACTCACAGTATCAGATTAACTGATAAACTACCTGTCAAAACCAACTGTTTTACTATCATTTTTATCGTTTCAAACAATATATTTAGATAGTATAAGGTTTGGGGTTGTTCAGTTTTTGTTTCTTTGCTTAAAATTCATCGTATATTATTCTGAGCCCCAGGAGAATATGAATCAAGCACTTTTGCCCTAGATTTAGTCCAGAGCGTGCACTTGGGCTCTGCTCCCACGTGCTTGGTTAAGGCCTTTGCTGCCAGAACCACTTTGGCGGAATGAATGAGACAGTTGAGCCTCGTTAATGTAAGCCTGGGAAGAGACAGGATTGGACTCTAATGTGAGAGACTTAAAGAGCAGAATGAAAATTGTAATTGAGTTTTAATGTCCAGCGCTGACTCTGCTCATTAGTCCTTCCTTTCCCACAAAATGTGGGGCAGCGTATTTTCAGCTACGGGCCATATGGCTCCTGGTGAGCCTCAAAAGGGGGACATTGTACAAGTCAAGGACAGGGACACTGCTGGGAGGGACAGAGGTCAGAGGGGGCCAAGCTAGGAACACAGGGATTTAGTGTCCTTTATCTCCACTCTCCTGGATTATTGAAACTCAATTCACTGGTATCTCTACCTACATACTTGCTCCCTTTCTACTTTATTTTTCTTAAAGTTGTCTTATCCTTCTGTGGCACTAATCTTAGATCAAGTGCTTAAAATCATACAATGATTCTTCTTTGCCTTCAGGTAAAAATGCCTCCCCCCCAAGATATGTGGAGTCTTAAAGGAGCTTTATGCATAGTTCTTTAAGGAGTGGAGTTGCTCCCTGGACCTATTTAGCAACATTGAATTGCTGGCATTCCTTTAAATACAGTATACTTCCTCCTTCCTGCCTGCCTGCTAACCTACCTTCCTTCCTTCCTTCCTTCCTTCCTTCCTTCCTTCCTTCCTTCCTTCCTTCCTTCCTTCCTCCCTCCCCTCCCTCCCTCCCTCCCCTCCCTCCCTCCCCTCCCTGCCTTCCTTCCTAGATAGGTATTTCGTTATTTTGGGGCCACACCCAGAGGTACTCAGTGGCAACTCCTGGCTGGCAGTGCTCCTGGCAGGGCTTGGGGTACCTACTATATGAGGTGCTGGGAGATGAATACAGTCTGCCATGTGCAAGGTAAACATGCAAGGCAAACTCCCTACCTGCTGTAATATCACTCTAGCCACAAACAAGGTAGTTTTTATTGAATAAACCCTATTTGTAAAGATAGGAAGAAAAAGAAGAGTGACTGCATGTTCAAGAGAGAAAGTGGGCTTCTTCCAGAGTGGAAAAAAGAACAGACACAGAGAGACCAGCAAGAGAGAGACGGTGAAGAATGAACATGGGCTTGGAAAGCAAGCCTGCAGAGTACTTTATAGTTCTTTCTTCCTTTCTTTTCCTTCTGTTTCTGCCTGGCACTTTTTTAACTCATTCAAGTTGTTTTTAGGCTTTCGCTGCTACCCCCTTTCTGTCCTGAATGTACCCATCTAAATAGTAAAATGATAAAACAGTGTCTTTTCTTTCCCTATTTAGATAGGGAAGCTTTTAAGGGTAGGGATGGTGTTTTGTTTGCTAGTATACCTCCAGTGCCTTGGTACTTAGCCATTACTTGTTAATTAAATGGTATTTGAACTTAGTCATGGTGGTTCAGTCCAGTATCAAATAATCAATGTCATTTGGCCATTGTGTTTTTTTAAATTTTTTTATTATACCACGGTGAGACATACAAAGGTGCTCACAATTGGTTCTTGGTAATACAGTTTTCCAGCACCCCTCCCTCCACCAGTGCCCCATTTCCACCACCAATGTACCCCACCCCCTCCCCACCCACCCCCCCCAGGCTGCCTCAACAGCAGGTAGCCCTGTTTCCTCTCTTTCTCTGTCTCTCTCTGTCTCTGCATCTCTCTCCCTCTTGTTTTACACATTGTGGCTAGCCCTGCAGATATTTAGAGTTTATCACTTAAGTCTCTTTGTGTATATTCAGTGGTGAGTTTTAATCTGCCATTACCATTTCCCACATTTAGTAAAACACTGGTATCTATTTATATCCTATTAATGAATGCAGTTATTCTATATCTGTTCTTTTCCTTCTGACTAATTTCACTCAGCATGATAGTCTCCATGTCTATCCATTTGCAGGTAAATTTCATAATTTCATCTTTTCTGACAGCTGCATAGTATTCCATAGTGTAGATGAACCACAGTTTCTTTAGCCAGTCCTCTGTTCTCGGGCATTTAGGTTGTTTCCAGATTCTAGCTATAGTGAATAGCACAGAGATGAATAAAGATGTACAGATAGTGTTTCTGCTATGTGTTTTTCGGTCTCTTGGGTATATTCCCAGGAGTGCTATTGCTGGATCAAATGGGAGCTCAATGTCTAGTTTTCGGAGGAATGCCCAAATTGTTTTCCAAAAGGGCTGGACCAGTCGGCACTCCCACCAACAATGGATGAGAGTCCCTTTTTCCCCACATCCGCGCCAGCACCGGTTGTTCTTGCTGTTTTGGATGTGTGCCAGTCTCTGTGGTGTGAGATGGTACCTCATTGTTGTTTTGATTTGCATCTCCCCTGATGGTTAAAGATGAAGAGCACTTTTTCATATGCCTTTTGGCTATTCGAATTTCTTCTTTTGGGAAGCTTCTGTTCATTTCTTCTCCCCATTTTTTTGATGGGGTTTGGCCATTGTGTTTTGAAGTGATCAGAATTCAGGATGCTTTCAGTGACTATGGACTTGAAGGAAATTATTGGTCCTTTTCTAGCAGTTAAGAAAGAAACAGAAGCATGTAAATATTTGTTAAGCCGGAGGGTGTGTCTCCCCCTCTGCTCAGCTGTACTTCTGGAAGGTGGAGCTGCAGAGCCCAGGGCTATTTTGAATGGTTAAATTTGCAAATCCCAACAAGTACCCCCTCTTTCCCTTCATCCTAGAACTGCATAAGCCAAATGGTTTCAGCCATACCTTCAGCTTCTCAAGGGCAGCTCTAGGGAATTGCTATGAACACAGGACCGCCCTGGTTAATTCCCTTGATGTGAAGCATACATTTGAATTTGTAGCTCATTTGAAGGTCTTCTGTGTTTTTGTTTTTTGGCGGTTAGGTTATCTGCTGGGAGCACATTGTCTGCTGGGTGGGTGCCTTTCTGCCTTAGTTACTGTTAGCAAAATACCTTGCTTATCCATGGCCACACCCCAGGGCTAACAGCTGTTACCAAAAGGGTTAGTGAGCCTGGTTTGGTGGGGGAGGAGATGAGTGGGGACAGGGACAGAAGTTGTCAAGATCTCTAACTTGTTTTCTCTGGTGTTGGAATCTTTTGTATTCATTCCCATGAAAGTACTGCTCAGTGGCAATAGTTGGTTCCCTGCAAAGCTGACTGGGCCATTTTGCATTTGGGCAGAATCTCCTTCAGGGCCAGCTCTCACTAGGGTGTACTTTGTCATGCTGGTGACATCTATTTGATGCCATACCCCTTGGGAAAGATAAGTGCTGTGCAGAAGAAACACATGATACACGGGAACGCCTTCCTGAGCACAGTTCTCAGGAACACAACAGAGGTTGTAATCTTTGGAGGTTGCTGCCATGGCCTCAGGTGCAGCGGGGACTGCTCACTCAGCTCTCGTCCCACATGAAATATTAGCAGGTTGGTAATGGAGCAGAGGAGATAAATTCCTGGGAGTCCGATAATTTGCTTCCACTAAATCACACAGCTGAGCTATAAAAATAGCAGCCTGGGCCAAGGTGCACTTTGCCCTCAAAGAATCTGTATCTTCTCCCTCAAAAGCCTAGAGGGAGGTCCTGGTGCCTCTTTACCCTGGGGGAGCGTCTGCTATCTCGGCCTGTTCTCTCTCCTGCCAGGCTTAGCTCCTGTTAGAAACCTATTTAAAGTGGTAGAAACCATTACATTGGAAATAGCAACAAAGAGTCAAAAGGATAAACAGTTATTTAGAAGGAAAGACAGTAACAGTGTTAGAGCCCGAGGTCTTCTGAAAGAAACATGAGCCCTGTAGATGGTATTTTGGCAGATGGCTCGGAGGCATGGCAATGGGAGCCGGGGTGGGGGGTGGGGGGCACAAGTTTGTGCACCAATAAACATGGACACTTGTGGCATTTGCTTCGTTTCTTGGTTTGATTTTTGGGCTGTGCTCAGGGCATACTCTTGTCCTTGATCAAGCTTGGCGCGGTTCCTGGGACCATACAGGCTGCTACTCTCTCTCCAGCCCCTAAACACGAACACTTAAAAAAAAAGCATTTAAAAATATTTACTATAAATCAGCTTGGAGAAAAGAAGGCATCCCATCAACTTTCAAGTTAAAAATCCTTGTGCAGGGGCTGGAGAAATTGCACAGTGGTAGGGCATTTACCTTGCGTGACCCAGGTTCGCTCCCGGGCAGCCCCATATGGTCCCCGAGCCTGCCAGGCATGATCCGTGAGTGCAGAGCCAAGCCCTGTGCACCTCCAGGTGTGGCCCAAAAAATAAAAAACCAAAACCAGAAAAGGAAAATCCATGAGCACAAAGGGAATGAAGAGTCAGCATACTAAAATACTGCCATATCCTGCCCCTGAATAGTTCTTTTTGGGGGTTTGGTTCACACTCAGCTTTGCTGGGGCCCTTTCTGGCTCTGTTTTGGGGTTGATCCCGAAAGGACTTAGGGGACCCTGAGGTGCTTTCTGACCCTTTAGTTGCTCTGAAAAAGCGCCTGATGGAGCTGCAGTCCTCTTGGCTGTTCCCACTGTCTGTGGTGGCCCACAGGAGCTGGGAGCGCGTCCCTCGTGTCCTAGAGCAAAAGAGACTTCCAGAGGTGAAGGGCTTTTTTTAATTATTAATAAATAGGGGCCTCTAGCTCCCTGATTTAAAACTTAAATGTGGTAATGATTCCTTGGGAAAAGTGACATGTCCAGGTTTTGTGCTGTCTGAATTTCCCCCGATAGCCCAATTAATATATTTTAGGATCATTCTAGAAAAGTGAAGCAAATCAAAAACCATTAGTCATGTAGAATGTCCCTTCCATTGACACCCTCAGGGTGTTCTTTTAAAAGTAATAAAAATCAAATTTCTGAAAATCAAATGGGCATTCTTGTTCGAAGGGAAAGCTCTGTTGATTTTAGTTTTGTTTTTTATGTCATACCTAGCGGTTCTCAGACCTTACTCCTGACTCTGCATTCAGGGATCACTCCTGAGTGGGGCTTGCAGGAGGGCGGTGGTGGGTGGGCTTGGGCCATACGGGATGACGGGATTGATTCCAGGTTGGGCACATGCAAGGCAAGCTCCCTACCTGCTGTGCTGTTGTGCCGGCACCTAGAAGTTCAAACTTGAGAACTACAAATTTGATGAAAATCAAAGTGTTGGCTGGTAGTGGAGAAGCTCCTTTTTGGCTGGAAGGGGTTTGGGGTGAGCGGACCTTCTGATGCCCCTTGCTTTGGAATCTAGGGATGGTGGTGGTGAATTCCATCTGGAATTCTGATGGAACTGCTGCCTTTTGGCACAGTCGAGAGAGAAAAATTCTGGGGACAGTGTAGCCTGCATAGGGTGAGGAGAACAAGAGACACCACGAAACTAACCAGACCTCTGCTGGTGCTTTTTAGCAGGTGACAAGGAAAACTCAGGGGCAGAACAGTGATAGGTCATTGTCGGTAGATGAACATTTGTGGTAATTCTCCTCCCCCCTAATTCTTGCTTTGTTTTTACATTGTTGGATGTTCACTGTTGAACTTGGAGTTGGTTCCTGCCTATGGGATATGCTTTTCATAGACTATCTTTAATCACTGTATCACTGTCTTCCGTATATCATCAATTTGCTCCAGCGGGCACCAGTAACATCTCAATACGTCCTGTCACATGCGAGATAGCCCAAGGGCATCATCCCGCTCCAGGAACATAAAGAGCCTAAAACCATTCCATCAGGTCATGGGAATGAGGTCTATAATTGTTACTGGTATTTGACATGTCAAATACAACACGGGTAGCTTTCCAGGCTCTGCTGTGCGGGTGAGATACTCTAGTAGTCACCTCAAAACTTGAGCAATTATTTTTTATTTTTGCTTTTTTTTTTGGGGGGGAGGGTCACACCCAGCAATGCTCAGTGGTTATTCCTGGCTCTGCGCTCAGGACTTACTCCTGACACTGCATGGGGACCATATGGGATGCCAGGGATCAAACCCGGTTGGCCGTGTGCCAGGCAAATGCCCTACCCGCTGTGCTATCACTCTGGCCCAAAACTCGAGCAATTATTGATGCGGCCGCACAAGACAGGCTGTGATCAGCTCTTCTGCTGGGTGGAGCTCTGAGGAGAGGGGAGACCGGATGTGGAAAATGGTGGCCCTCATGGTGTGGGGGTTCCACTGGCTTCTTGTGAGGCTCTGCTGGGGTGGCAGGCCAGGGCTAGAACCCGCCACCCCTCCCGGAAGCCTCATGATCAGCTGGACACAGGGAGAGCAAGTAGCAGCTCTGCCCCGTGTGTGTAATATTGGACATAATTTAAACTTAGCATTGATGGTTTTGTGCCATGTTTGGGCTTGTTCTGTTTTAGCCATGATTCAGGCATTTTGATGATTTTTATTTCCCTGCTTAATCTTCAGTCAGGATTAGTTATATTATTAATTTTTTTTTAGTAACAGAATGACTAAATATTTAAATATAGGTGAATCCTTAAATATATGAATATCTGGCTCTGTTTTGGTGTATAACTCATCAATGTTGATCTTTCAAAATCTCAGAACTGTGGTAACTGTATTTGGTGGGAAATATAGCAGTTAAAAGGGTTTTTTTTTTTTTTTTTTTGGGTCACACCGGCAATGCTCAGGGGGTTACTCCTGGCTCTTCGCTCAGGGATTACTCCTGGTGGTGCTCAGGGGACCATATGGGATGCCGGGATCAAACCCGGGTCGGCCGTGTGCAAGGCAAATGCCCTACCCACTGTGATATCGCTCCGGCCCCAGTTAAAAAGGTTGTTGATAATAATCTGCAAATGGTTTATGACTTATCTCATTAATTTATTTCCAACAACTACATTATGGGGTAGGTGTTATTATCCATACTTAAAAAATAAATGCGACATACAATTTCAGGTAAAGAAAAGCTTGCTCTGGGTGTAGAAATCCAAGCATTTGCCCCCTCCACTGCGTGAACGGCCTGCTCAAGACGATCTGGGATAACCTAAAAATAACCTGGGAAATGATCCATTGGGATAGGGTGTCCAAATGGGAAATTCTCCAGTTGCTCTGGATTTCAGTTTATGGCGCAGCAACCCTGAGGGTGACTGACAGAGCGCCTGCCCCACACTCTTCCCCATTCTCTTCCCCTCCTCTCTCTCCTCCCCAAGAGCCCTTTGTGATCCACCCTACAACTGCTGAACTTTCCTTTTTCTTTTTTGCTTTTTGGGTCACACCTGGCTATGCTCAGGGGTTACTCCTGGCTCTTCACTCAGGAATTACTCCTGGCGGTGCTCAGGGGACCATATGGGATGCCAAGGATCAAACTCGGGTCAGCTGCGTGCAAGGCAAACGCCTTACCTGCTGTGCTATCACTCCAGCCCCCGACTGCTGAACTTTCTAAGCCTTCCCCAGCCCATAGCTTTCAACTTTGAGGACTCATCACTGAGTGAAAGATTTTCTCTCTGTCTCTGACTCTGTCTCTCTCTGTCTCTCTCTCTGTCACTGTCTCTGTCTCTCTTTGTCTGTGTCTCTTTGTCTCTGTCTCTCTGTCTTTCTGTGTGTCTCTTTCTCTCTCTGTCTCTGTCTCTCTCCCCTCCACCCCAGTTTTCAACTCTGAAAACTCATCAGTCACTGGAAGACACACACACACACACACACACACACACACACACACACACACACACTTTTTTTCACTGCATTCGGAATCACTGGAAGGACTTAAACATACCCATCTGTCTCCCCCTCCCCCTCCCGGGTCTCACCACTGGAGAATCTGATTTAATGTGTGCGCGCCTCTGCAGGAGTTTTAAAATCTCCCTAGGTGATGTTCACATGCAGACGAAAACAACTGCCGCAGGCTACAGAGGCTGTCCTGGCCTCCACCTGCTACCTCATTCTGGCTCAGAACACACAGTTCCTCGCCTTATTATCCTGCCCCTGGCCTGGCCTCCTCCTCTGCCCTGCCATCCTGACTCCATCTCATAATTTACAGTTTACAGCTCCTCCACCTGAGAGCCTGGCAAAGGTTAATCACAGGCGCGTGATTAGTGCTACTCCACATTCTCAGCTCGCCCTCAGCCCACAGGGATACCTCAAACTCTTGATTTCTCTGTGGGGCTCTGCCACACCATACTTGGCCAGTTCATTTTGAAATCTTCTCTGTTTACCCTGGTTCTTCTAATCAGGTTGGCCAGATTCTTGTTTCAAGCTGGAGAGTCTGTCCTGCCATTGTTTTCTTTCGTGTCTACCCCCATTGATTCATCTTTTAATTAAAAATTGTTTTGAGTTGAAATTTTAGAGCACATATCTATCTTTGAAAAATAACAATGCATCAATCATATGGAACTAAACTGTAGTTTTAAAAACTTCATCTGAAAGAGTCCAATAATAATTTTTCCCCCTGTGGTATAGAGTAAATGAAAAATGCTTCGAGTTTCATAGACTATCACTTTAGCCTGAATATTGGATATAATTTAATATCCAATTTTACTCACTGCCAGGGTTCAGGAGAAACTAGTGTTTATCCTGTGTGACCACATCTCCTCTCCCATTCATTTACTTCCTAACCTGTTTTTATCTCTCTCCCCTGTCCAGAATGCTCTGAGGTCACAATGGACATAGTATCGGGCATTTTGGTCCTTGTCTTTAACTCTCCTTAGCTTTCGTGGTGTTGCTTTCTTGAATGCTTTCAAAAGAAAAGTTTTGCCAAAGAAACTCCTTTGTGACTTAAATTTCTTCCTAGCTGTCTTAAAATTCTTTCTTTCTTTCTTTCTTTCTTTTTTTTTTTGAGGGGAGGGCCCGCATTCTGCTGGGCTCAGGGATGACTCCTGGCAGAGCTCAGGGGGCCCTGTATGGTACCAGGGATCTATTGGGATCAGCTATATTCAAGGCAAGTGTCTTGACACCTGTGCTATCCCTATGACCATGATTCCCTATGTTTTGTTTTATCTGTAGCTCACAGCCACTTTTCTGAGTTACAAATTTGCTTGGTACTGTTAACATACTCGGTCTTTTACAAAGTTGACAGCATACAATATATTATTTTGCTCAGCCAGGAGAACTTGCTTCCTGTAGTATGTCTGCAAGTATGATTCACTGAACCTCTACCTCACAGTTATTTAGAATTGTTACAAAAGTGTAAGATTCCAGGACTGAAGAGATAATTCAGTGACTGAACTAATGCAGTTTTGTTTGCTGGTGGCCCAGGTTCCTCCTATGACCATTACCGAATGGCTGAGTTTGCTTCCTTAAAATGCAGATACCTTGGCTCTGCACCGGATCTTTAAGTTGTGATCGTCTACCAGTGTCCATTCTGTGTGTGTGTGTGTGTGTGTGTGTGTGTGTGTGTGTGTGTGTGTGTGTGTGGGGGGGGGGTGGTGGAGGCTTGAATTCACATGTAAAGCCTCTTGTCTACCTTTGAGTTCTGGCCCAGCTTCCTTTGATACCTGTTTACTAAATGTTGAAAATCACTAATCTTCTGGATCAGAGATGTTGATAGAGTAATGCTGAAGTTAGTGTGTTCAAAACAATGCTTATTGCATCCCACCATCTCTTACATTGCCCAGATGCTATGGAGGGTGCTACTGTTTACCTAGACCCCCACACTGGGATTCAGCAGTGATTAGTTCCCATTCTCCCTCTTTGCCTCCGCCCCTGCCCCCTTGTTGCCCATAAGATAAGCTCCATGAATTCTTTCTCTCTACCTCTCGTTTCCCTTCCTTTCTGCTGCTTCTTTCACTACACTCTTATCTTTTCAGGACTGATATTTTCCCTTGCCTTGCTCTCCCCTGCCTATATCCTATTCTCTGAATTGAAAAGCAATCATCTTTGGTTGCCTCATTGTAGCCCTCCATGGTTATGTCCCACTGGGGATAAGCCACACCTCTGTTCGCCCTGGTCTGTGATGTTCTGAGAGTTTATAGCAGAGTCGAGTCTTAAAGCTGTGCTTCTCAAAGAAGGTGCCTGTGACTCATCTTGGGAGCTTGTTAAAAAGCAGATTCTGGTTTAGTAGGTCTGGAGGTGGGACACACGGTGCTGGATTTCTAGCAAGTTCCCCAGTGCCAATGGTGCTCGGCAGAGGAGCACACTTGGGATAGGAAAGTCTTAAGAAGGATTATCATAAGAAAAGCACAGGCCTCCGTCTTTTGGCCCTTGTGCTTTTAGTATGGTCTATATCAGGCTGCATTACAGAGACTAGAGAGAAGCATATGAGAACCGTTTCTCCTAGTCAGGGCTTGGTGTCTGGGATCAAGCCCAGGGCCTCATGCATGGGAAACACCCCTTGACCAGCGAGCCCCAGCCGTGACCTCTGTCCTGGTCTAAATACCTGAACTGCTGTGATGATTTTACAGCCCCATAGCTTGCAAGTAGAAGAAAGGGAAACACTCAGGTTTCAAAATTGAAGGAGTGCAAAGCAGTGAGCTGGACTTGTCTGCTAATTTAATCTCTCGGTTGCTTTCCAGTGACCTGTTTTATTTTTCCTCATAGATTTTTTTTTTTCATACCTGATATTGCGTTAGACACCAGACAGTTTGAGCTTTGCTTTGTTGGGTGCTGGATATTTTTATGTTTCTGGGTACTCCACCACCTCAGTTCCGGCGAGCCTGCTGGGCGCTGCTTCTGGTCCCTTTCTCTGTGCCACACCTGAGGAATTGTTTCAGCCTTAAGCTGGTACGGACTTGGGGCCTCTTTACCCTCAGGGAGTCTATCTTGGACAGGGTTCTTAGATATCAGAATTGTCAGCAACTCTAGGTCTTTGGGGACCAACAGATGGTCTTGTGGCAAACTTCAGCTAATTACTTGATCTTTCCTCATTTCTGGTTGGGGGCAGCTTTCCAGTCTTTTCCCAGCAGGTAGGACACATTCAAAGCTAGGCATTTAGTGCACTTCTATTGAAAAGGATGAGAGCATATTATATAAGAAGTTATATATTTGTATATGTTTGACTTGTATATGCATTTGAAAATCCCTGGAAAGGAGTCAGAGTGTAGTTCAGTGGTTAGGGGTTGTTGCTCTTGCTGGTTTGATCCTTGACATCCCGTATGCTCCCTGAGCCCTGTCTGGGTGATTCCTGAGCTCAGAACAATGAGTAAGCCTTGAGCATTGTGGGTGTGGCCCCTTCCAGAAAAAATCCCTGGAAGGATAAACACCTGTTAATTTGGGGACTTTGGAGAATGCTGATGGTAGGAATGAGGCAGTGAAGGGGTGAGGAAATTTTATCTGAATCTCTTAATAATGATTTATATCATCATTTAGATAATTACCAGTTTAATTAGCTTAATATTTAATGGGTACTGAATACAAACCCTCCCCCCCACCTAGATATTTTGTACAGTGGGTTTCTTCAGCCATCTTTCTAGCATGCTGTCTAGTTACAGTGGAATACTACTATTTTTATGGCCATAAAGATTTTAGATGATGGTTTTATCTCTGTCCGACCTTTTTGAGCACTGTTTCCCTAAAGTAGGTGTTGCCGGCTGGGACTGGGGGTGACTCTGGAGTGCTCCTGGAGGATGGTGGCAGTACATTGGGGTGAGGGGTGGGGCTTTTCTATTTGTTCACTCAAAAAAGGTAGATTCTTGGGGGGTAGGGGTGCTGAGCAATTTTGTTTCAGAAAAGGAGGTGGTAGTCACAGAAGTTGGGGAACCTCTGCAGACTGGTAAATCCAGACTAGTCAGGGGACAGTTCTTTAAAATTTCCCAATCTGTCTTAGACCGATATTGCAGTAAAAACAAACCACTGATCAAGTAACGGATCAGACCTGAGCGTCATGGCACTGTCATATTGCTGAACACTTATCCGCGCTTTCTCGCCATTTCTATTCATCATAAGTTTCAGAAAACTTGTGGATCCGCCATACTGGGCACCCGCCACGGATGATACTTGATTATTTTTCCTGTTGGTTTAAATGTTCTTTCATTCTCTTTCGGTAAAGATGTTTGTATGGGCTTATTTGAAGCATCGGGTGTCCGTTCCAGCCCACTCCTGCCTTAATTAGGGAGCATGGCTTCACCGACTTGCTGTGGATAATGATACTAGTGTACTCCAAAAGCCATTGGTGGGCAGAATGCTTTTAATTAAGCCTCAGATGCATGCATTCTGCTGTTCTGATCTTCTGAAAGGGTCCTGTTGGGTTGCACCTTATGCTATTAAGTCAGGAAGGTGCCACTGACTTCAAAGTTATTAAAGTGTGGGAGAACATAGGTCTTTAAAGATCTTTCAGATGATGCCCTGATTGTTCTAGCCTCTAATTACTGGTGAGTACCTGGAGACTTGCTTATGAAAAGGAAAGAGGAAGCCGTTAGTGAGTTCCTTTAAAATAAATAAATGTTAACCAATCTGCGGAATGGCATCTTTTTTGTTGTTGTTTGTTTGGGTGTTGGAGACACAACCAGAGGTGCTAAGGGCTTACTAGGATCTAACCCGGGTGGGCTGTGTGCAGGGCAAATCCCTACCCTTTGTAAGATTGCTCTGGCTCCAGTAAATGGCGTCTTTTTGTTGTGAGTACCTCCCATCAACTGGGGCCCCCTCTCTGGCTTCTCTATGGACTTGATTTCCCGTTCCCTGCTGCAGAATTTCGGGATGAATCAGCTGGTCAATTTACTTGTGGATTGGTGGCTCTACTATAATATCTCGGGTCATTGATAGCTACTTTTTTCATTCTTCAGATTAAAAAAAAATTGGTTTTTAGTGAAGGGAGATAATTTTTTATTATTTTTTTTCTTATTGAATCACTGTGAGATACGTAGTTACAAAGTTGTTCAAAATTGGGTTCTGGGGCCAGAGTCACAGCACAGCACATAGGGCATTTGCCTTGCATGTGGCTGACCCAGGTTCGACCCCCACATCCCATTTGGTCCCCCGAGCACTGCCAGGAGTAATTCCTGAGTGCAGAGCCAGGAGTAACCCCTGAGCATTGGGAGGTGTGACCCCAGAAAAAATAAAGATTGGGTTCTAGTCACACAGTGTTCCAAAGCCCAACTGTTTACCTGTAATGCGTTTCCACCACAAGTGTCCCCCAGTTTTCCTTCTGCCCCCTCTGTCCCCCCAGTCCTTGAGATTCTTTCCGTTTTTAACAACCTTCAGTATTCCTTTGTCCACCATGGCCATCCTTCTGAGCTTGTGGGTTTTGGCAGTCCTGTCTGTTTTCCTGGTTTCTTACTTGCCAGACCAGCAGCTTGATACTTCTGACTGTTACAGAAACTTCTTAACTTTGTCTGGCTACTCTCCCATACCCCCTGCACTTTCTGGTTCTTTGACTGTTAGTGGGTGGATAAACTGTCCTTCCTTTCCCCTCTGTGTGTTTAGTGATTGCCTGACATCTCGGAGACACAGGCAGTATAATAGTCTTTAGTTCCAGCCTTTACATTCTGCTTAATACTGACTCTCCTGTTCTGTTTTCTTCCGTTTTCAGGTATCCCTTTTTAGGACATTCTCAGTCTTACAAAGAATTATTGTAAAGAGGCCGCCCTCAGTGAACTTGGGGTGGGAACTCGGGCTAGGCACAGTGAACATCAAGCCTGGTGGTTGCTGGCAGTGGAAGTAGTGCAGTGCATTGAGGGACAGGGATGAGAACCCAGAGTGTCACGCCTGCTGGACATGTGGTGTAGCTCTTCTACTTACTAGACTCTCAATGGAAACATTTAACAAAATGTTTACATTGATAAATTAGGCATTCATCATAAATACATATCATAATAATTATGTAACAATTATTTACATTGATAAACTTATCATTGATAGTCTGATAATACTTTGTATCGCGTTGGCCCTGCTTGATAGTTTGAGAAGTAATGTATGTCTCTTTTACTTTCAGCCGGTTACACCTCAACAAGAAGGCAACTGACAAGCATCCATATAGCAAGCTCCCAGGAGTATCCCTTCTAAAGCCGCTGAAAGGGGTGGATCCCAACCCTAATCAACAACTTGGAAACGTTCTTTGAATTGGATTATCCCAAAGTAAGTGGTGGTGTAATCACAAGGAATGGGCTAGACCTACTTTTCTTAAAAAATCTTTTTACTCTGGGTAAACACTTAGAAAGTTCTGACACAGTGTAAGGCGAAGGTATTAAAAACTGATAATGTCTGTCTCATTCAGCTTCCCTGTTAGTAGTCAGAAGGCAGAAACAGGATTGAGAAAGGGGCTGTCAGTTCCTTTTTGTTACATTTTTGGGTTTTTTGGGGGGTCATACCCAGCAATGCTCAGAGGCGTCAGTTCCTTCTGTAACCACTCACCTGCCCATCAGAATGGCCAGTACCTGACTCTTGGAGGTTAGTGAGTGCCTGATCATTTGAACCGGGAAGTCGTGTTCCTTCCAAGTGTCTGAGCGGCGGGGCTGGAGAGGCAGGGAATGAAAAGTACCACCCCGTGATATGAAATGAATAAACAGGGACAGGAGGAAAGCGGAATTCCCTGGGGAGCCGGCCTAGTCGGTTATTGGGAAGATGGTCTTTGTGCCTGATTTCTCCCTTGCATTGTTGCTCTGCCTTTATTTATCCACACATCTGGAGGTTGTAATGTGCGGCTCCCTCCATCGTTGAAGGACTTCCAGTTCTCTGAAATGAAATCATTCTTTTTTTTTTTTTTTTTTTTTTTGCTATTTTGGGTTACACCCGGCAATGCTCAGGGGTTACTCCTGGCTCTGCACTTAGGAATTACTCCAGGCAGTGCTCTGAGGACCATATGGGATGCCGGGGGATCAAACCCAGGTTGGCTGTGTGCAAGGCAAACACCCTACCCGCTGTGCTATGCTCTGACCCCAGAAGGAGACTTCTTTTTCTATCTTCCCTTTAGTTTCTTAGGAAACTTACTTTTCCTTAATCTTTTTTTTTTTTTTGGGGGGATTTTCCTTTAGTTTTTCACTTGCCTCTTTGTGGCACTTCTCTTAGATATTGGCACCTAGATAGTCCTGCCCTCATTAAGACATTAGGACAGTGTAGCCCTAGAGAGAAGGCAGATGATAAATACACACTGCTTTCTCAGAGCAACTGGTTTTCGTGGTCTTCTTTCTTTTCTTTTAGCCCTTATTTTTCTTAGTAGCACCAATGAAAAGAATAGAGAAGACACGGATGTGATAGCTTTAATGCAGCTCTTTATAAATATGGAGACAAGTATCTTTCAGTTAATTTTGGTGTTTTCTGCTATCACCTTTGGAGTTTTAGAGTCTAGGTATGTGAAGCTAATTTAAGGCAAAAGTATATACTCCAGTTTGTGTGTAATAATGCAGTGTGTTTGTGTAATTTTTTTTTTAATTAGGGTATGTACTTGATTTTTTTTTTTAAGCTAACAGTGAAAATGTGGTCTTTCTTTTATGTTTTTGGTTTTTGGGTTACTCCCCACTGTGCTAAGTGCTGGCTCCTGACTCTGCACTCACGGATTGCTCCTGACAGGGTTTGGGGGACCATATGGGGTGCTAGGGACTGAACCAGGCAAGCACCCTGTCCGCTCTACTATATGGTTCCAGCACTGGACTGGGCGTGTGATCTTATAATTCTAAATAATGTCAAGAACACTAATTGTAAATATTTTTCAGTAATAAAAATGAAATTAGTTGGAACACGTATGTTGTAATAGATGCAAGAAGAATTTAGGATTGAGAAAAGTTTTATAGATTGTAAACAAACCTCACAACTTAGAATCATGTGCATATTTCTTTGTGAAACTTACGGCTCCAATTTTTATTAACCCTTTCCTCTTTCATGGTCAACCACCCTTTCAACTTAGTTCTGACTTTCATGTAGTGTCTCCTTTGAAATGGCAGCCTGATTGTTTAAGTGGCTGTGGATGTTAGTGTGGCTTTAAGCTGCAGAACATATTTATCTGTTGATTCTAAATATAGGAATGAATTGATATTTGTTATTTCTTCTAAATGAAGTGCATTTAAAAATTATAATTTGGAGTTACCTCAAGAATCTTGTTTTATTTAGTCTTTTGTTTTGGGGGTCACACCCAGCTGTGCTCAGGGATCACTCAGCAGGCTGTGGGGACCAAGTGTGGTTCCAGGAATCAAACCTAGGTCACCTGCATGTAAAACACGCGCCCGCACTTGCCATATGATGCAATACAAGTGCCTTACTTGCTGTACTATCTCTTTGGCCCCTGTTTTTTTTTTTTTTTTCTTTTTGGGTCACACCCAGCAATGCTCAGGGGTTTCTCCTGGTTCTGCACTCAGGAATGACTCCTGGCGGTGCTCGGGGACCATATGGGATGCTGGGGATCGAACCCAGGCCAGCATGGGCCGCGTGCAAGGCAAATGCCCTACCCGCTGGGCTATCGCCCGGCCCCTCCCCTGTTATTTTTCAGTTCACAGCTCATTCACTTGTATCACTTGTCTTCCTGTTGATCATCGAGAGCGGGCACCAGTAACATCTCCATACATCCTGTCACATGCTAGTGTAGCCCAAGGGCATCTGCTCGCTCCAGGAACATAAAGAGCCTCAAACCATTCCATCAGGTCATGGGAATGAGCTCATTCCTAATTCTAAAAGTATCTTTAGTCACACAGTTTGGAGAGCCAGAGGGAAGGCAGTTTGAATCTGTAATCTAAAGAAAGTTTGGAACACGCCTTATTTTATTTGCTTTTCAAAAGACTAAACACAGTGGTGAATGTTTTGCAAAGACTGGTACTGAGCCAGTCAACTCACACAGCGTGAGGGTGAACAGATGAGGCTATTGTGTCATGCCACAGACAGTGGTCAGCCACCCAACAGACCTCGTGTGACTGCCAAGGCCCAGCACGCCTGATTACTTGCTTGTCCCTTTTTGTCAAGTGGCAACTTTTTTTCAAAACGAATGGGAACATTTTCGTTCTGCAGCTTGGGGGTGCGGGGGGGTGGGGTGGGGGGGTGGGCAGGGCACAAGCCTGGCGGTGGTCAGGGCTTGCTCTTGGCTGGGCTCAGGGACTACACGGCTCCATCGGTGCTGAGGATTGAGCCCAGGGCTGCGAGCGCCCTGCCGACTCTTTACTGTCTCTCTGGCCCTACATTCTGGCTATAACTTGTTCTTCTGTTCTTTGGCTGAGGACATTATAAGTCTTTTTTTTGTGGAAAAGAGAAAGAACATGTTGATGCTTTTAAGTTTTTTTAGTTAATCTTGAATATATGCAGAAGTTTACTATTGGCATGAATTGTGAATTTCTAGCTTGACATTTTGCGGGACCAGAAAGATTTCTCTGCTTTCAGTGTCTGAGAACCTACATTTGATCAATCTTGGGGCGGGATAACCCCCCCCCAAGATATCTTTATCTTAGGTAAGATATCTTTATCTTGGGAAAGATATCAGAATGAGAAAGTAATATGTTCATTTTCTATTAAAGAGACTGCAAGCCAGTGTCCTTTGGGCAGTCTCAGCTTCTGACCAAAAGAAAACTTTTTTTAATTTGTGATCAGTTATTAATAGTGAGGCTGTCAGTTCTAGGTTGGTATTATCACTTTCGACAATTATTAGCACACTGTTCCCTTCTCTGTCTTACCTAACCTCTGACCCCACAAGTTTGTGGTAATTTCCACCTTTGACTAGACCAGGAGTAATTCCTGAGTGTAGAGTCAGGAGTGGACCTTGAACATTGCTGGGTGTGACCCCCCAAAAAAAAAAAAGTATACCACCTACACTGCAGAGCCTGGCAAGCTACTCGTATTTTATTTACTTGTTATGCCAAAAACTAGTAACACTTATGGACTTCAATTCCATGACCTGAAGAATGGTTTGAGGCTCCTCCTCTCCCTGGAGCAAGCAGATGCCTTTGGGTTACACTTGCTTGTGACAGGACTTATGGAGATGTTACTAGTGCCCACTCGATGAACAATCGGAAGACAGTGATGGTAACTCTGGTTCATTTTTATTATTCTCAAATATATACTTCATTTATAATCTTCCAAGCCTTGCTCTTTGTTTAGATTCTTCATTGTCAGTAGTGTGGCTCTCCTAAAAGGAATTATTTTATGGCTAATTAATCTCCTAACAAAGAATTCAAGGGGCCGGAGCAATAGTACAATGGTTAGGGTGTTTGCCCTGCATGTAGCCAACCCAGTTCAATCCCCATCATCCCATATGGTCCCCCAAGCATTGCAAGACATAATTCCTGAGCGCTCAGCCAGGAGTACCCTTGAGCATTGCCGGGTGTGATCTAAAAAAAGCGAAAAAACAAAACAAAGCAAGGATTCAAGAAAATTGAAAACAGGAACATTTGTTTTAAGATCAAGCATAATACATGGGATAAAACTATTTAAAGTCCGCTAGATTGGGCATTTATCAAATAAATTTAAAAACATAAATTACGTAGCTTTAGAAAATTGACATGTTTCAGTTTTATCAAAATTCTTTAAGTTTAGAGCAGCTTTCTTAAAAAAAAAAAAAAAAACTCTGCATTAATCTATCACACATTCATCAGCTTCACTGCCAGAGAATGTCCTGGGAAGTTGAGGTTTAAATTTTATTCCAAGAAGGGGCTGGAGCCATAGTACAGCCGGTAGGGCATTTGCCTTGAATACGGCCTACCCGGGTTCAATCCTCAGCATCCAATATGGTTCCTCACGCAGTACCAGGAGGAATTACTGGAGTGCAGAGCCAGGAGTAACCCCCTGAGCATCGCTGGGTATGACCCAAAAAAGGAAAAAAAATAAAGGGAAAAGTTCATTCCAAGAAACTGTGGTACATCTACACAATGGAATACTATGCAACTGTTAGGAAAAATGAAGCCATGAAATTTGACTATACATAGATAGACATGAAGAGGATCATGTTGAGTGAAATTAGCCAGAAGGAAAAGAACTCATATAGAATGGCTGCATTTATTTGCGAGATCTAAAAAAATAGCATGATACCAATATCCAAGGCCAGGCAAAACATGGATCAGGAGGTCTTGTCAGTGGGTGGAATTCACTGCAAGTGTGTGAGGTTCAGAGGTTAGGTAAGACAGGGAAGGGAACAGTGTGCTAATAATCGATGGAAATGATAATACCAGCCTAGAATTGAGCATTGAGTATAGGCAAAGGGATATACATGATAACCTCTAAATGTATGTATTGTAAGTCACAATGTGTAAGAGAAGGAGAGAGAGCGAGAGAGAGAGAGAGAGAGAGAGAGAGAGAGAGAGAGAGAGAGAGAGAGAGAGAGAGGGGAAAAGGGGCAAAGTGCCTGCCATAGAGGCAGGCTAGGATAGGGGGAGGGAATCAAGGAACATTGGTGGTGGGAAATGGGCACTGGTGGAGGGATGGGTGCTGGAACACTGTGTGACTGAAACCCAAACATGAACACTTTTGTAATTGTATATCTCACGGTGGTATAATAAAAGATTTTTTAAATAAATAAAAATAAAGTGTATTCCAGAAGCCTTGGACCATACCTCCAGTTTAATATGTCTTTTGATATCAGAAAGTTTTCCATTTATTATGTATCTGAACATATTTAAGATAAAATCTTGAGTTTCATTTGAATCTTGCTAATGAGAGGTAATTTGTTTTTCATACGAAGTTAAATTTAGGAAGTATAATCATTAAGACTTAAACTTTGAATTTGAATAGAGGCAAACTATCCCTCTCAAAAAAATTTGCTCTAACCTAATGTAGCACACCCCACCCCCAGTTTTGTGTATATTTCTCTGTATTTTTTTTTAAAATAATGACTTAAAGCTAAGATTAGATTTTCAGTTACTTTTATGGAATCAGCTGGCTTTGAAGTTTTCTGTGGCTCTATTTACTCAGAGCTGAAAACAGCCTGCTTCATGGAAGCGTTAAGGAAGCTTTGCTATGGTTGGAAAAACAAAGCACTGTTTAGAGCGAGCCTGGCGAAGAAGCTTAGTATAGGAGGAAAGCTAATTGTTGCTTTTATCCTCTGGAAAGCCCTTGAAACTTTCTAATCTTCATAGTTAAGATCATTGTCTTTTTGGCAGCTGCACAGAACAATGTTTTGAAAGTCAAGTTTGGAGGATGCTAAAGATTTATAGTCTTAAAGCCACCCACTAGGAAATTTCAGGTCTGTGCCGGGCATGGTGCCCTTCCAGGCTAAGATTTTCAACCGGTCCCTGGAGACGGGCAGCTATAAGTTACTTAATGATTTCAACATCTTTTCAACGGAAGCTTGGGTCAGTTATTAAAAGTAGAAGTTGGAGCAAGTATATAATAACAGAAGATAGAGTGAAGGAGGGAAGGATAGTGGCATTTCACCCTCACGATTAACGATTATTGAGAAAGTGTGGTTGGTTGGTTTTCCACTGAGGGGAAAAAGAAATCTTCCTTTGTTAGCTTAACCTTCATTGATCTTAGGCCTGTCTGGTCCTTAGCACTCATTTCTCTTACTGCCAGTTTTCGCTGCTAAATGTAAGGCAAATGGTAATTTATCATTGTGCTTAAGGACACTGTAAATATTTTATTTCTCCCTTTTCTTGGGAATGTTTATCAATGGAAAGAAATTAAACTGCCCTTCCTGTTAGCTAGAGTTAGTCCTGCATGTTAATCACTTAGAAAGTTGTGTCCTTGGTTCTTTTTATTTTTTTTAGACCGGAAAGGGATTAGCTTTGTTGAATTTCCATGGACATTAAACTCCTTCCTTTGCTTAAAACTGTTCAACCCAGGGGCCGGAGTGGTGGTACGGTGAGTGAGGTACTTACCTTGCACACACAGCTCACCTGGGTTTGGTCCCCAGCACCCGTCTGGGCCTCTGGTCACTGCCAGGAATAATCCCTGAAAACTGCTGGGTGTGGCCAAAAAAAGTTTAAAAATATTTTAACCCACTGTATTGGTGTGAATTTATCACCACATGACTTTTGAAATTTCTTTCCCTCATATTTCAGAAGATAATAGGGCATGGTATCTTCATTTGTCAAAGCAGGTACTTAAGCATTTTTAAGTAATTTTCCAGATGGTAACTTAGAGACAGCTCAAGGTTATTATAAACTTGGGCTGCAGTAAAGGATTAAGTCAGGGGATAAGGCTTTCATGCAATCACCCCATTTTGAGCCCCAGCACAACATGGTTCCATGAACAGTCAGGAGCAACCCTTGAGCATTGCTAGGTGTGGCCCTCACCCAGAAAAATAGATTACTGTTAACCTGATTATATGTCTTTAGCCCCAGAGATTCTTATTACAAAAGTGTAATGGATGGGCCAGCGAGATAGGACAGCGGGTGGGGCGCTTGCCTTGTATGTAGCCAACCTGGGTTCTATCCTTCGCACCTCATCTGGTCTTCTGAGCCCTACCAGGCATGATTCCCTGAGTGCAGAGCCAGGAGTAGGCCCCTGAGCACTGCCGGCAGTGGCCCCAACAGAAGTGTAATGGACCTGTATGTGGTGCGAGGGATTAAACGGGCTCACTCTGTGCAAGGCAAGGACCTTGACTTGGATACTTTTTTTCTCTGATCCTTTTGTGCCCTCTCCTCCCCATCCTTATTTGTAGGAGGATGGTTGAGGGGCCACACTCAGTAGTGTTTAGGGCTAACTCCTGGCTCAGTGCTCAGGGATCACTTCAGGAGAGGCTCAGAGACCATATGGGTTGGCCACGTGCAAGACAATGACCTTTCCTACTGAACTATTAAGTGCTTGCTCCACAGAAATTTTGACATAGCCAGTTAAGTGCTATTAAATGGCTTCCTAATTTACTATCAAAAAGTAAACATAGCAGGCAAAATAAAACACCGAGGGACAGAGAGATAGTACAGCAGGTAAAGGCACTTGTATGTAGCCAGCCTGGGTTCACTACTTTTTACCACATACGGCCCCCAATCCCTGTCAGGAGTGATACCTGAGCAGAGCCAGGAGTAAGCCTTAAACACAGCCTGGTGTAGCTAAGTCCGTTCCCCCACCCCGTTCCCTCCCCCAAAAAAAAGAAATAATTGAGTATTTTCACAGTTAAAAGACTCAGTTTACTGTTTGGAATGATAAATTTGAACCAAGTAGAAATCTATTTTATTTCACTTCACTTGTATCACTTGTCTTCCTGTTGTTCATCAATTTGCTTGAGCAGGCACCAGAAACATCTCCATACAGTCACTTGCTAGTATAGTCCAAGGGTATCTGCTTGCTCCAGGAACACGAAGAGCCTTAGACCATTGGTTCAGGTCATGGGAATGAGGTCTATAATTGTTACTGGTTTTTGGCGTATCAAATATCCGACATAGGTAGCTTGTCAGGCTCTGCCGTGCGGGTGGTATACTCTCAGTAGTAGGCTCTCATCTCATGCAATTACTGATGAACCATGCGGCCACAAGTGGCCATGTGCAATGGGGAGGAGATCCTTTTCTCTTGGGTGGAGCTCTGACGAGCTGTGGAGTCCAGATGTTGAAAATGGCTTTTCTCATGGTGTGGGGGGTTCCTCTGGCTTCTTGTGAAGCTCTATTGGGATGGTGGGCCAGGGCTAGAACTCGCCTCCCCCACCAGGCACTATTTTATTTAAGAAAATTATTACCAAATAAAACTATGGAACTGGGTTCTATCCCTACCACCACCCTCCCCACCCACAACTAATATCATGTTTGCTTTTTTTTTATTTATTTATTTATTTATTTTTTTTGGTCACACCCGGCAATGCTCAGGGGTTTCTCCTGGCTCTGCACTCAGGAATTACTCCTGGCGGTGCTCGGGGACCATATGGGATGCCGGGGATCGAACCGGGCCGGCACAGGCCGGCCACGGGCAAGGCAAACGCCCTACCCACTGGGCTATCACTCCGGCCCCTGCCTTTTTTTTTTTAATGTAAAGAGTTTGGAAGGGCCTTTTAAATTGATCTTTTTTTTTTTTTTTTTTTGCTTTTTTGGGTCACACCCGGCGATGCTCAGGGGTTACCCCTGGCTCTGCACTCAGGAATTACTCCTGGCAGTACTCGGGGGACCATATGGGATGCCGGGATCGAACCTGGTCTGCATGGGCCAGCCGCGTGCAAGGCAAACAGCCTACCCACTGGGCTATCGCTCCGGCCCCTTAAATTGATCTTAATTTTTGATTTATAATTCTTAGCATTTTCATGAAAGAACAGGCAGATTTTAGGAAAGGGTGTTATATTTTTTGTTTGCTTTCTCTGTTGCTTTTTCCACTGTGGGCATTTAGCATCATGCTAAATGGGTTTGGAGAAGCTTGAGATGGAGTTTAATTATGAGGCCAGGCCTCTCTGGGAGTAAATGGAAGACTGCAGCTGTGGGCTCAGCCAGCGTCTTCCTTCTCTTGCTTCCAGTTTCCCATTCTGGGGAAGTTACTATCAATTAAAGTAAGTGCTATCCTGGGTGTTATGCCTGTTCTGAATTCTCACTTCACTTACTTATTTTATTGCTGGGGCAGCGCTCCCATGGGGTGTGCTGTTAGGAACTCAGGACGGACTCTGCTGCACGTCAGCCCTGGTGCTTCAGGGGATCAAGCCTGGCCTCCTGCCTGCACACGCCCATTGACTTCTTTCTCCAGCACCACGCTTTCCAGTAAACCTAGTACAGTTGATCGTTTTGCTTAATGTTTTTTAACAAGTCATATAAGTGGTAATGATAACTACTTATTTTCTTTAAAAAAAGTTAACATAAATATGTTCTTTGACTAGTATGAAGTACTCCTTTGTGTACAAGATCACGATGATCCAGCCATTGATGTATGTAAGAAGCTTCTGGGAAAATATCCAAATGTTGATGCCAGGTTGTTTATAGGTGAGTAACAAGTTCTAAGTAATTATCTTGCTATCATAGTATAGTCAATAATCTTGCATTAAACTATAATGTGCTAGCTTAGCCCATGGAAATGATTAGCATGTTTGCTTTATTCTAAAGACTCATAAAGGGGATTTTTGTCATTTTTACATTTATCTTATTTATTAATGTAAGAGCCTAAAACTTATAGTGAAAAGGAGTTTGTTTCTAAAAATAGATGATGTTCTTCTCTTTTTTGAGAAAGAAGACTTATTTTCTGTGTTGTTAGTCTGGTTAATAAGGAAAGTACAAAACTATTAAAGCTTGTGGTTTTATTTTTTTAATTAAAAAATTCAGTTATAGTGAAATTAGGTATTCATGATTGGGCTTCAGGCACACAGTTTCAGTACCAATCCCTTTACTGGAATCTGCTTCCCCCACTGACTCCCACCCACCCGTCTGCCTCTACAAGAGGGGCTTTTGCAGAAGTGCACTGTGGTTTACACTACTGTTACTGATACGGTTTCGCACATAATTACCACCGTTCAGCACCATGCCTTCTCCCCCTTGAACACTTCTCTCTACCATGAATATGGCGCCCTTCCTTCTGATCCTTTAGCACCCCAGCCCCTCCCTAAGTGGCATGTTTCCTACCAGTTCTCATGGTCTCTGTTTCCGTTGTCTTTGGGTATCTGTTATCCCGCTGTTATGTTTCTTTATATCCCACATATGAGAGAGAGATCATTCTGTGTTTGTCTCTTTCTCAGACTTAACTTTACTCAGCATGATACTCCCCAGGGCCATCCAGGTAGCAGAAAATTGCTTGATTTTATCTTTTCTTATGGCCAAGTAATATTCCATTGTGTATAGGCATCATAGTTATCCAGTCACCTTTCTTGGACACTTGGTTTGTCTCCACACTTTGGCTGTTGTGGAAGGGAATACAAGGAAGTGAATGCATTTTCTCCATTTTGTTTTGGGGGCCGTGGGGTGAATAGTTTGTCACTTTAGTAAATATGTGTATACTTTTCCTCTTTCTCAGTCATGTGTCTGTATAATATAGAATATGTTCATTGTTGCATTGCTTCTGCAATATATCATCTCTGTACCTTTAAATTTTTAGGTGGCAAAAAAGTTGGCATTAATCCTAAAATTAATAACTTAATGCCTGGATATGAAGTTGCCAAGTATGATCTTATATGGATTTGTGATAGTGGAATAAGAGGTGAGATCTTAATTATTTTATGGGACTATTTATGATAAAATGCTAAAAGCAATCAAAAAACATTCTGTCTTTGTCATTTTGTCAGTTTCATGGTAATGTAGCAAATGCAGCAAATTCTGCTTGCTCTGGTTTAGTTGTTTTTATGCTAATTTAGAAAATTACTTGTATAAAAACACTTTCATTTTCAATTGAAAATCACAATATTAATCATGGGCCAGAGACAGAATACAACGTGCTTGCCATGCATGGCGCTGACCCCAGCTTGATTCCTGACTCTGCATATGGTCTCCCAACACCATCAGGAGTGATCGCTGAGCACAGAACCAGGAGTAAGCCCGAGCACTGCTGGGTGTGCCCCTCCTCCCTGAGAAAAAGGAAAGCCATGGTTCATTATAAAGACTACTGACTTGGGGCTAGAGCGATAGCACAGCGGGGAGGGCGTTTGCCTTGCTCGTGGCCAACCCGGGTTCGATCCCCAGTATCCCATGTGGTCCCCTGAGCATGGCCAGGAGTAATTCTTGAGTGCAGAGCCAGGAGTAACACCTGAACATCACTGGGTGTGACTGCCCCAAAGGAAAAGAAAAAAAAAGTCTACTGACTTATTAATGTAGTTTTACCCTTGTTCTTACAAAATTTTAAATTTTAATTGGTGGTGGGGCTGGAGCGATAATACAGTGGGAGGGGCGTTTGCCTTGCACGCATGCCCTACCCGCTGTGCTCTGACCCGCTTAGCACTTTTTAGTGATCAGCATCTGTACACGTCAGTGAACTAAGAGAGACTGTTCATTCCTCACATTTGCTCTTAGATCATTTGCTGTTGTTTTTGGGTTGCGTTTTCAGCGTGCATGTCTGTCAAGTATAATCTCCTTTGGGTCCCTCGAGGCAGCTGCATAACATAAGATAATCTCATACCCTCTGAGAAAATGGGTGCTCGTTTCCTGTGGTTAGGAAGTGGGGAGCAGTATAATGGGTACTTGTTTCCTGTGGTTAGGAAGTGGGGAGCAGTATAAAATCTGAGGTGCACTGATGTCGGGAACGTCGCCGGGGTCCCCGACAGTGTCAGGACAGAGGTTGTCTTCTACCTCCGAGGACGCCGGGAGAAAGATGAAAACTCACGAGTCGGGTGCAGTTCCAAAAATGGCTTTTAATAGTACAAAAGCTCTTCCACAGCTCTCTAATATAATGAACAAACTCTAGCTCTGGTCCAAACTTAGACCATACAAAAGAGCCTAAGTCTCCCAACAAAGAGAGAGAGGATCTCACCCGAGCTGAGTCCTACCCAGAAGAAGGAGCAAAGGCCAAAAGCCAAAAGCTGAAGGCTGAGGAACCAAAAGGCAAAAGGTGAAGGGGCCTCAAGTCAGCCCCTTATATACACCAAAGTAATCCAATCGGGAGGTTGTCATGCCAACAAAGAACCCTAAACAGAGTGTAGTGCCACACCCTATTGCAGGTATAAACAAAGGTTACACCAAGGACTAATCCCGAGATTATCTCTTATGTAAAACACTGGAGAGAGAGGGGCTGATATAAAGTAATACATCTTAACTTCATGAGCTTCATGTAATCTAGATGGTACCCACAAGGTCCTTATTATTATCTGCACCAGGGTGATTCTGAGTATCTTGTTCTCATGTACTGAAAGGGTCATACTCGCCTGCTTAGAGCAAACTAGTATGATCCTTCCTATAGTCTTCCTTTAGTCTCAGCGTAGCCAGGGTGGTAGTCTCCTGGTAAATTCTCACTGTCCCACGTTGGGTGCAGTGGGTATAAAGAGGAGCTGTGCTCAATCTAGAAAACATAGAAGTCTTAGTAGATGTATAAGTCAGAAGTTAAATCAAGGTGACTTCTGTAACTGCCACACCCTCTAGCAGTGTTTACATAGAAGAGAGATCTCATTAGAATGAACCTTGGCTTAAATAAGATTAAGCTGGGAGTGAGCAAAACAACAAAACTCCCAGATTAGCTAAACCTGTCCTCCAACACACTGACCTCTGCTCCTATATCTTGTACCTTTCCTCTAAGGACACCCAGTCCCTGATTCCACTTTAGAGACTGTGACATGAGGGTGGAGGGTCCAATTAAGTGTGTTCCGCTACTGGGATGTAGGTATAAGTGCACCTGGACATATAAAATATGGTTTTTGTTTGTTTTATTTTCCATTTTGGGGGTGGTTTTGGGGTTACCCCAGTGTTGCTGAGGGTTTACTCCTGATTCTATATTTGGGAGTCAATCTGGTGGTGTTGGAATCTTAAATTGGTGCAAGGCAAGTGTCCTAAGCACTGTATTATCTCTCTGGCCTTCCACTAGCATATTTTAAGAGATGAAAAACAGGAGTCTTTTAGTAGCTGGCGGGTAGAACTTACGTCACTTCTTGTAAATTCAGCCTTTATGAAATTTTATGTGCCACGCAGAAAGGGTGATTGACGTGTATGTTGTTCGATCCAAGTATTTAAAAAAGTGTCTTCAGTGATTCATAATTCCCAAAATAACATTTTGCATTAGTGAGTATTTTACTAAAATAATATTTTTTCTTCCCTCCCTATGTGTCTCCCCTTTTTATTATAGTAATCCCAGACACTCTCACTGACATGGTGAACCAGATGACAGAGAAAGTAGGATTGGTACATGGGCTGCCTTACGTGGCTGACAGACAGGGCTTCGCTGCCACGTTAGAACAGGTAAGCATGATGTTCCTGAATAATATTTTGAGTTCCCAGCTTCCTAACCTCCCAGAAATTTCACAGGCTGCTCACATTTGGTATGAGCTACCTGAATTTAACAGCGCTAAGTCTATTTGAATCTTCTCAGTCTTGGAGTCCAAAGTTGAGTAACTTTTCTTGGGCGCCACACCTACGGTGCTTAGGGGCTACTCATGGTTCTGTGCTCAGCAGGGACCTCTAGCAGGGGTTTGAACTAGAGTCTGCTGTGAACAGATGTATAACATCAGAAGTCTTAGGTAGGTTTTATTTAGAAATGTAGCTAAGTTGGGGCTGGAGAGATAGTACAGCGCGTAGGGCTTTTGATTTGCATTTGACTGATCCAGGTTCAATCCCCGGCATTCCATATGGTTCCCCAAGCACTGCCAGGAGTGATTTCTGAGCCAGGAGTAACCCCCTGAACATTGCCATGTGTGGTCCAGAAACAAAAACAGAAAAAGAAATAAATTCTAAATAGGTTCTTTAAAAAAAAGATAAGATGCTTTGATTCTTAAATGCCACCTTTTTTTTCTTTTTTTTTACAAATGTCCGAGTAATGTATGTCAATGATAAACATCTCCCTGATATTTCAGCTTGATTTCTAAGGGACATTCTGCCATATTTCGAGTGAATGGAAGGAAGCCAGAGGAATTTCCAGTCTGCCGAGTAATTCCTCCCTCATGGTCCCTAGTTCGTTTCCTTCCTGAGATGTCACCTAATCAATAAGGCTTAAGGAACTAGGATGTTTGCTTCTAGTCTTAGAAGTTGGGTTCAAGTCAGTCTCCCAAACTTCAAGGTTCCTTTGCTCTCTCTGAACATAAGTTAGTATAGAAGACGGCCATCGAGTCATATTCTTGTCCTATATTCCAAATCTCTGGGTGTGACTTGCCATTGAGAAAGAGCTCTGTTCTGTATTCCAAACTAATTAGAGAATGCACCCATCTAAGATGAAAATAATACACCTGGTTTCATGTGGAGTAACTGCAGCGATGACCAGCTGTCCTGTAGTTGGCCCTGCTTCAGTCCTCAGCCTTACCAGGCACAGCACTGGGGGCTCCCGAGTACGACTGGTTGTGACCCCTATAACGAGTATTATTGTTTTAATAACTGATATGTTTACATTTTACTTTCTATTCAATTAAATTCTATTTGGATAAAACTTGTTATCTTGTGGATTCAGGAAATGGCAATATTTATTTCAGAATAGGATACGTTTGTCCTCCTCAGAACAATTTTTTTGTTTGTTTTGGGGAAAAATATTTTATTTGTAAAGGGGATAACAAGAGCAGTCAGCCAAATAAGAAATTACTGCCTGTTGTATGTAAATACTGTCTTGCACTACTTTTTATTCAGTTATTCTAAGAACTCTATGTGTATATATTCTCATTTATAAATATGTATTACATATATACTTCAAGTATGTCTGAAGGAAACTAATTATGGAAAAGAGTCACAAATACCATGCATTTTACCATCAAAAAATGTTTAACTGGGGCTGGAGCAATAACCCAGTGGGTAAGGCGTTTGCCTTGCAGCGGCCGGCCTGTGCCGGCCCGGGTTCAATCCCCGCATCCCATATGGTCCCCTGAGCACTGCCTGGAGTGATTCCTTAGTGCAGAGTCAGGAGTAACCCCTGAGCATTGCCGGGTGTGACCCAAAAAGCAAAAAAAAAAAAAAAAAAGTTTAACTTTATTTAAACACCGTGATTTGCAAAGTTGTTCACAGTTCACTTGATTGAAGTATTTAGTATCCAACACCAATGATAACCAAATGTTAATGGCTTGCTTTATATTTTTGTTTCTACAGGTGTATTTTGGAACTTCCCATCCAAGGTCCTATATCTCTGCCAACGTAACTGGCTTCAAATGTGTGACAGGAATGTCTTGTTTAATGCGAAAGGACGTGTTGGATCAAGCAGGAGGGCTGATTGCTTTTGCTCAGTACATTGCTGAGGATTACTTTATGGCCAAAGCCATTGCTGATCGGTAAGAAAATGAAATTAAATCCAATTTCAGTATTTCCGCTCTGGACCTCTCTCTCCCCTTCCCTTTGTTGTTGCTTCAGTGACTGGGACCTACCCACTCTTGACCTTAGACTCACAAGCAGTCTCCTCTTTAGTTGTGGTGCTCACTACACTCTGGTTGTAGGGTGCCCTTGGTTGTGGCGCCAGACATGACAAATGGCAGTGCCTCTAGGATCACATTTAGCACAGGGTGGGGGGGCTGTCTAGGGGCCTGGGGGACGGTGAACTAAGTGCTTCATGCCAGCAAGTCTATCTCTATCTCTGAGCCCTTTCCAGCGCCCCCAAGGCTGTAGAATCTTTAGTATCTAGACATCAGTTGGTTTATTCTGTTTGTTAAACTCTTGGATTAAGGGTTGTTTTATTTTTGGCTAGTGAGTACAAATGTGCTAATTTTTTTTTAGAAAGTTATTCCAGTTATTTCATTGATGTATCCTAATGAAGCAAGTAAGTGTTCCAATGGCTCCGCAGCGTTGAAACTAATGCCACTTAAAGTGATTAAAGGGCAGTTGCTCCGTGATTGTGAATTTTCATTATTATGGTTTTAAATGTTTGTGGGCTTTAGAAGAAGGTTTTAAAAATCATGGTTACAGGGGGCTGGGGAGATGGCGTGAGTGATTGAGCATGTGACAAGCACACATGAATTCTTCATACGTCCACCCTCTTGCACTGAACCATAAGTTTGCTCTGGCAAACTGAGTGTTCTCCGGAGTGGACCCCAGCACAACAACAGCATCAAAGCATGTGTCCTCTTTAAAAAAAAATCACAATTCTTGGCATAAGCCAAGAGACCAGATCTTAAAGAATATAATTTCAAATTTGAATTTCAGTGCTCTGCTAGGGAACCACCTAATGATTCCCCTGATTGACTCAACATTCCTCTATCCCAAAATGATAACCTGTTTGCTTAGAAAGGGGGTCATTGCCTTGTGTGGTGATTTGCTAAAGATATGATTTCAAAAGTTGAAATATGCTTTTTAAAATTCTCTTATGACGGTGCTCTTGATGTTGCCATTTTGTGTCCCGAAGTCAACTGCAAAATATCACTTTCTCTCATTTTATGTTTCTTGGCCTTGGCAGTGTCTTTGCGACCTCTCCTTTTTAATCAGTAGTGATCAGAGACAATTATTCAGCAGTGCCCTCTGCATTGGGTATCTTCAGAATCCCTATATATTTAGAGTTCCTTAAACCATGCTGTTACAGTTCCTTCTATCTCTTAGATGATACTGTTGTAGGTCTGTGTAATGGCTAAAACATCCCTAAGTAGGATTTGTACCCTAAGCCAGATGCTAATCCTGAGAGCCAGGCTCGCCCAGGACAGGAGCAGGTGATTACCCTTTTTAGTGATGAGCAAATGTATAACCAGTCAGGTTTGTATGTGTTCATGGTCCCCAGCTCATTGTATAATTATCTTCCTTTTCAGAGGTTGGAGGTTTGCAATGTCCACTCAAGTTGCCATGCAAAACTCTGGCTCCTATTCAATTTCTCAGTTTCAATCCAGAATGATCAGGTAAATCAGCTAACATTTTTCTTTTTTATACTTTGTTAGAAGAAAGGTGTGGATTGTGGCCTTGACTGAAGACCAGTAGTTACACTATAGCTATTGGTTTCCAAGTCTTCAGTCATTACACTATAGCTATTGGTTTCCAACAGATTAAAGGACTGTCTTCCTGTGATCTGCTGGCTATTCTGGAACTGCAACAGAGAATGACTGTTACATTTGGAAGAAACAACCCATGCCTCTTCCATTGGGATACCCTCCCAAATGATTTCTGACTAAAGGAACCAAATTAAATTTTTATAAGCTGCGCACATGCACGCGCATGCGCTTGCACACGCTGCGCCGCACACACACACACACACACACAAAGCAAAGGCAGTGGCAATTTTTTGTGTATTCTGACGTTTAAAATAAAAACTATGGTTCGATTTTATTTTTTTTTAGTTCCACAAAATAGTTTAACCTGTCTTTAAATGTAGTGTCTCAATATGTTTTCTTGGTTGTGTACTATACTGAAACCACCACTCATATGGAGATATTGAAACATTAGATTTTTTCTTTTGTATGCATTTCTGTTTTCTAACTTTCTATTTGCTCTTTGAATTTTATAATCATTATTTTTTCAGAGTATCTTTCATTCAAATAAATTTATAGACTTTATGTCGACATATGAAAGAAGTATGGGAAGGTTTTGTTAAAGACTTTATATAGAGGAGGGGCCAGAGCTATATAGAGGAGGGGCCAGAGCGATAGCCCAGCGGTAGGGCGTTTGCCTTGCACGCGGCCTGCCCATGCTGGCCTGGGTTCAATCCCCGGGCATCCCATATGGTCCCCCGAGCACCGCCAGGAGTAATTCCTGAGTGCAGAGCCAGGAGAAACCCCTGAGCATTGCCGGGTGTGACCCAAAAAAGCAAAAAAAAAAAAAAAAGACTTTATATAGAGGAGTGTCATTTTGTAATTGTGTAGAGAGTTGTGATGTTTTTAAGAAAAAAAAATTGTTAGTCTTAAAACCAGGTTATGGAAAGTAAACCTCTTTTTTTTAAAGGTGGACCAAATTGCGAATCAACATGCTTCCTGCTACAATAATTTGTGAGCCAATTTCAGAATGCTTTGTTGCCAGCCTAATCATTGGATGGGCAGCCCACCATGTATTCAGATGGGATATTATGGTGTTTTTCATGTGTCATTGCCTGGCATGGTTTATATTTGACTACATTCAACTCAGGGGTGTCCAGGTATGTGGATGAGCTTAAAAATCTAGGTACTCACTTGGAGCTACAACTATTTTAATTTATGAAACGTCGATCGAAACCATTGTTCATTTCCCACAAAAGGTGACTTGGAGGTTTGACTATTACTCTCCTTAACGACGTGTGAACATGAAAATTGATGTAAAGTTTTTTTATGATGATATTAGTTTAGATTATATAATGACGGTAGTAGACAGACTTTCGGTTTTGATTAACACCGTTACTGTAGCTCATCAACCACCAAAGCCCCCAGACCCGCTGCCCCTGTTCTTGTATTCTTGTTCACTGCTTCATTCTTCCACCACTGCTTGGTAATTTGATCATTTTATTTTTCCCCCATTTATTTAGACATCGTGATTTGCATGGTTATTTACATTGGGTTTTTCAGACATGCTGTCTCCCCACCTTCACTCCCCGACCCCCAAACCTAACTCCTTGACTGTTACATTTAATTGCTATAATTTGGGTCCTGGCTTTACAATAGTGTTGGGTCTAGTGGGATAGATTTGTTTTTTTTTTTAATTTTTTATTATACCACAGTGAAACATACAATTACAAAGGTGTTCATAATTGGTTCTTGGTAATACAGTATGCCAGCACCCAACCCTCCACCAGTGCCCCGTTTCCACCACCAATGTACCCCACCCCTCCCGCCCACCCCCCATGCTGCCTTAATAGCAGGTACCCCAATTTTCTCTCTTTCTCTCTCTGTCTCTCTCTCTGTCTCTGTATCTCTCTCCCTCTTATTTTACACATTGTGGCTAGCCCTGCAGGTATTTAGAGTTAACACTTAAGTTTCTTTGTGTATATTCAATGGTGAGTTTTAATCTGCCATTACCATTTCTAGTGGGATAGATTTGTACAGGTACTTTGCCTCTACACCATAGAGGGGCCCACAGCTCCTGATCTTTGCGCTCTATGTTACTTCCAGATCTCTTCTTGCTTTCCCGTTCTGTTTCTCTCTTCCCTTGGTATTTCTATACTCTAGAGCCAGTGTTTTGACTACCTTTGCTGCCTGCCATTCTCTGGACAGGTTATTCTATATACCAGAGCTTAGTGAAGATATCTTACCTTTGGCCTTGCCCTCTGACTTAATGAAAAGATTCTCCAGTTCTGTCCATATTGCTGCACATTGGCATGATTTTATTAATAATGCCTTGTTTGACCTTCAGTAGTTAGAAACCAGAACATGCCAATGGTGGAACACTTGCCTTTCATGTGTGAGATCATGCATTTAATGATCCCACCAACCCCCAAATATCCCAGGAAGACAAAGTGGTTATATAGTGAATTTTATGAAGCTTTTCTTTTCCCCTTTTTTGGGTCACACCTGGCGATACTCAGGGGTTATTCCTGACTCTGCTCAGGAACTACATCTGGCAATGCTCAGGGGACCATATGGGTTTCCGGAGATCGGAGCCAGGTTGGCCACTTGCAGGCAAATGCCCTACCTGCTGTACTATTGCACAGCCCTTATTAAGCTTTTTGAAAATGGGTATGCTATCCCAAAGAGTTTGCTAGGATAGCAGTATTTTATAAGCCATTGGTTTTCATGTCCTAGAAGAAGAGAGAGAGAAAGAAAGAAAGAAAGAGAGAGAGAGAGAGAGAGAGAGAGAGAGAGAGAGAGAGAGAGAGAGAGAGAGAGAGTGATATGTGATCACACAATGTGTGATCAGGCCACAATGGCTGTGCTCAGCAATCACTTCTGGCTGGTTTGGGACACCGTCCTAGGGCTCCAGGAATCGAACCCAGGTCAGCAGCTTGCAAGGCAAGTGCCTACCCCACTGCACCCTCCTGTAACTCTCTTTTCGGCCCTAGCTGCTGCTCCTCGGAATTAACATTTTCTTCATCAGTATCACATGAAAAGTGAATTACCTAAAGAAGCAGAGTTGACTTTTACATGCTACTGAAAAGAGTGAATTGGGAGAGTTCACCATTGAGGCTGATCTTTAGTCTGGTGGTGGTCAGTCACCTCTTCTCTCGTTTCTTCCAGGGCGGCACGCTGTGTTTCTCGAAACTTGATTATGCAGTAGCTTGGTTCATCCGGGAATCCATGACAATATACATTTTCTTGTCGGCATTATGGGACCCTACGATTAGCTGGAGAACTGGTCGCTACAGGTTACGCTGTGGGGCACAGCCGAGGAAATCCTCGATGTCTAGCTACGGCTTTGTGACTGTACAGAAAGGAAGCAAAGAGAAGTATTATAAATTATGTTTATAGAGATGCTTTTAAAGATCTACCTTCAGTAGTTTTATCACATGTATGTTTTGGTATCTTGTTCTTTAATTTATTTTGCATGGCACTTTGCGTCTGTGAAAAACAAAACAAAACACATCCGTAGTCTTGGCCAAAAGGTACACTTTTTATTTTGTGGAAGTAGAGAACCAAGAGAATTGGTTCTAAGAACCTGGGCTTGGGTTTTGTTTATTTTTTTAAAACTAAATACAGGTAGTATATATAAATGCTCTGCAACAAACACTCTGACAGTATCCTTCAGTCGAGAAAGTTTCTTATTTGTTGATGACACTTTGAAGGGATGGTGGCAGCTTGGTTTGAAGGTTCAGAAACAACTAGAAGGTAATCACTTACCGTATCTCCATGGAATGTGTTGGGCACCGAACAGCTGCATTCGAGGTACTAACTGAGAAACTTTTTCATGCTTTATGCCTACCTCTTGTAGTTGTTGCAGAGCAAATAAAAACTGTAATAAGATAGCTAGGCCTTGCAAAAACAAATGGAAAAACTTTAATAAAAAAGAGCTGGAGTCTAGTATTTATATGAATCTGTGAGGAGATGTTTTTGGTCTCACTGCAATGAACCAAAAGTGGCTGAGTTTGGTTTTTTAATTGTAGCCACGCACCGAAGGCATCCTTGTGACCAACTGTTGTTGGTTCTGTCTTGAACCATTGTTAATCAATCACTGTGCTGGTAAACCTTTCCTTCCCTGTTCCTCTCTCCTCTCCCGACCCACCCCATCTTCCCTGATCTTTATTGGGGGTGGGGGAATGGTTTTATTTCTGTGTGAGTGGATGTTTTGATAGTTGTGAGGAAAAAATTGCATTTCAGACACATTTCACACATGAGCTATTTTCTTACACAGTATGTCTGGTTAAAAACGAATGTACTTTCATGATACAGGTATTTAATATCTTTTTTAAGTAAATATCCTAGCCATCAATAAATAAATAAATTGCAGTTAGAGTATTAAGGGGTGGACAGAAGAAGTTTGACCCTTAAAATGAATCAGTATCGAACTAAGTCTACTGTGTGTGTGCTTTTTGTTTTTACTATTACAGTTAGTCTAGTCCTATTTAAATTGGATTTTTGTATTCCAGTTTGTATGACAGTAGACTGCAGTGCTAGTTGTAAATGCATGCTGAATTTCTCTCTCTTCTACCCCTCATCCCGCTAAACTTGCTTGTCAAGTTGTGCTTAACTTGTGGTGAACTGGACTTGTTTTTGTTTTTGTTTGTTTTTTTGTTTGTTTTTAAGAAGCAAACAAGTAAGAGACAGTGCATAAGCCTTCTCACCCCACTCCCTTTCATTTTATTTTTTGGGTTCTTCCTTTTTCTGGTGGTGGAGTTTTTGCTTTGCTCCAGGGTTGGATGGCATGTTGTCATATGAATGCCTGCTGCAAGGCTGACCTGGCAATATGGCAGCTTTCAATTCCAAGTGATGCCAGTTTCTACGTCAGAGCATAATGAATAGCATATTAGCAATAACAGATCTATAGAAAATGAACATGTTTTCACTTCACTGAGCCAATTCACTTAATTGTCTGATGACTTCTCTACATGGTTTAAATGGTAGTATATCCAAGAATATTTATATACTTTGTATATGCGTATTGTGAGACTTTTCTCTGGGCCAAACTGCATTGTTTTTTTACTTTTTTATTTTATTTTTGCCTTATGATAAATTGATTTGAAGGGCATTTTCTTCATGAACAAAGGCTTTGAGGCATATTCCTGTATATGTGAAATGTTTTCCCTAAGGAAAGTTGCACAGTGAAAACCAGTCTGGTTGTGACCCACTCTTTATTTATTGTTAATCACTATTACCCGGTTGAACTTTGCTGACCATGTTTGTGATTTTGTTGGTTTGTTTTATGAAGTTTGGTTGATGCCATCCTTTGTACTGCCGAAGTGAAACCTGGCTTATCAATTTTTCGCTGGTCTCAGTATAGGCAGTGTAACTGCAAAACCAAAATGGCTGGACAGACTTCTTGTATTTTGTAAATAGAAAATATGACTGTTCTGTACATGTGTTCTACATGGGAGTGAAATATTTCCCCTAAAGTGATGTCTCCTTTAAGCAGTCAGATTGAGCCTTTGTTTAGCAAGTTTAAGTGATAAAATAGAAATAATATACATGCTGAAGAAAGCATCACAACAGAACTGTAGGAGTTCAAATTTAATAAACTGTCTATAGAAAAATGTCTAGATTATACTATGTTTTTATTATTTAAAATCATTGTCTTAAGTTTTTGTTCAAAAAATAAAAGTTTGAATACAATCAAAACACGAGCAGTGTGGTTTTGGCATACTTTTATATTTCTATTAATGTTCTTACAGTGTTGTTTATGTGTTACAATTATTAGAATTCCATCGAGTGTTTGTTTTGAAAAATCTTCCCCTTTTACCGCTGCTACAGACTAGCTTATTGCTTATTGCTTAAAATTCGAGGTTATTAGAGTCAGCTGGATGACTTTCTAGAAAATACATAAAAAGGGGGTTACTAAACTCTAACCATTGTTCTCTCAGGCCCCCAGAAGCATTTGGTTAGTAACTTGTAGAATAGACTCAGTGGTCCCTGGGCTCCTCCTACCTATTTTCACCCACCTATCCCCGCCTTCCAGACCTTGCACTGCCACAGCGAGGATCTGCTCCAAGATGAGGAGTGGACTGCCTTTGCTGGCAGGGATCTAAACGGAAGCCAGACTAAACTGCACCTGCGCAAAGTCCAGGGTCAGGCTCCTCATCTGGGCTCACACGTGTTTTACTGCCAGCCTATAAAAGCAGAGTGCTCTTGTTTGGAGATGAGGTCCAGGAGAGGAAGAATCGGGAGGGGGAGTCTCTGGTTAGGGCCCACCAGGCTCCACTCCTAACACCTCCAACCCCCTGAAGTTCATTCCTCCTACTTGATAAGATATACTAGCCCCATTTAAGAAATGATGAACCAAAATGTGGATTTTATGTTGTTAATTCTTATATTTGAAGAGTTGTGCTCTTAATTTGGCATAAAGCGGCACATTCGCACACAGGATCAAAACCGATTACACCGAGTGACTGGCAGAGCCGGAGAGTCCCCACAACACCAGATAAGTCAGTTCTAGCATTGTGTGACTCTCTCTCTGCATCTTATTTACGATCTTACTACAACAGTTTTAAGCCTTGTTCTATATATTGTCTGAATAGCAAATGCCAAGAGTCCAGACAGATCCTTTCCAACTATCTTTGTCATAGATCCTCTCCCTATCCCAAAGGTCTTCTCCCTAAGCACTTGAAACAGGTTTCCAATCATGGACCAATCCTCCTGAACCTTGTTTCTACTATCCTTGGGTATTAGTCTCATGGTTTTGTTTTTGTTTTTTTTTCACATCCCACAAATGAATAAGAACTGCATGCTGAATATAGGTAGAGGAACAAACATAATTACCGCTCAGTATCTATTGCAAATGGTAATGCCCAAAAAGGAGAGAGAGAAAGAGAAAGGGGAAATTGCCTGCCATAGAGAAAGGCTGGGGGAAGGGGGGGCACGGGAAGGAGGGTGGGAAGGAAAAGGGGGACATCATTGGCAGTGGGAAATGTGCTCTGGTGGATGGATGAGTGTTGGGACATTGTGCGACTGAAACCCAATCATGGACAGCTTTGTAACTATCACTTCTGATCCAATTAAAAAGAAACATAAGAAATCTAGAAAAAAATTCCTAGAAATTAAAGTAAGTTGAGCAAGGTCACATAACCCACAATATAAACTTTACAAAACTCTATTGCACTTTTCATTTTGTGGGGATCATATAAACATCAACTTACAATACACTAATATTGGGGCCCGAGCAATAGTACAGTGGGGAGGGCATTTGCTTTGCATTTGACCTACCCAGGTTTGATCCCTAGTATCCCATATGCTCCCTGAGCACTAGCAGGTACTCCTGAGTGAAGAGTCAGGATTAATCCCCGAGCATCGCCAGGTGTGACCCAAAAAAGCAAAAAACAAAAAAACTAATATTTACAACTGCCAACAAGAACAAAAAGGGAAATACAGAACTTGGATTCTAGACACTAAAAAGCGCAAATGAAAAATATTTGCATTGGCCAACTCTGGTTTGGTCCCTGGCACCACAGGCCCCCACGAGTGTTGGGCACGCCACTTGGGATCCCCGACAGTGTCAGGACAGAAGTTCTCTTCTACCTCCGGGGACGCCGGGGAACAGATAAAAACTCACGAGTCTGGTGTAGTTCCAAAAAGGCTTTTAATAGTACAAAAGCTCTTCCACAGCACTCCAATATAATAAACAAACTCTAGCTCTGGTCCGAACTTAGACCATACAAAAGAGCCTAAGTCTCCCACCGAAGAGAGGATCTCATCTGAGATGAGTCCTACCCAGAAGAAGGAGCAAAAGGCCAAAGAGCAAAAAGCTGAAAGCCGAAAGCCCAAGGGGCCTCAAGTCAGTACCCTTATATACGCCAAAGTAATCTGACAGGGAGGGTCAGGGAGTTGTCAACAAAGACCCCTAAACAAAATGTAGAAGGGTGGTGCCACACCCTATTACAGGTATAAACAAAGGTTATGCCAAGGACTAATCCCTTCTACCAAGATTATCTCTTATGTAAAACACTGGAGAGAGAGAGAGAGAGAGAGGGCTGATATAAAGTAATACATCTTAATTTCATGAGCTTCATGTAATCTAGATGTACCCACAAGGTCCTTCTTATTATCTGCACCAGGGTGATTCTGAGTATCTTGTTCTCGTGTACTGAAAGGGTCACACTCGCCTGCTTTGAGCAAACTAGTATGATCCTTCCTATCGTCTTCCTATAGATTCAAAGTAGCCAGGGTGGTAGTCTGCTGGTAAATTCTAACTGTCCCACGCTGAGTGCAGTGGGTATAAACAGGAGCTGTGCCCAATCTAGAAAACATAGAAGTCTTCACTGTCACTGTCTTCCCATTCATCGATTGGCTCGAGTGGGCACCAGTAACATCTCCATATGACCTGTCTCATGCAAGTAGAGCCCAAGGGCACCTGCTTGCTCCAGGAACATAAAGAGCCTCAAACCATTCCATCAGGTCATGGGAATGAGGTCTATAATTGTTACTGGTATTTGGCATATCAAATACGACATGGGTAGCTTGCCAGGCTCTGCTGTGGGTAGCATACTCTTGTAGTCATCTCTAAATCCAGCATTTATTAATGAACCTTGTGACCGAGCGAGCCAGGCTGTGATAGGCTGGTCTGATGGGTGGAGTTCTAATGAGAGGGAAGTCCGGACGTAGAAAATGGAGGCCCTCATGGAGTGGGGGGTCATCTGGCTTGTTGCAAGGCTCTGCTGGGGTGGCGGGCCAGGGCTAGAACCCGCCATCCCTCCTGGGCACCTTGTAAGCGGCTGGGCACAGGGAGAGCCAGTAGCAGCTCTGCCCCATGTCTATGAGTCTCTTAGAAGTCTTAGTAGATGTATAAGTCAGAAATTATTCAGTCAAGGTGACTTCTGTAACTGCCACACCCTCTAGCAGTGTTTACATAGAAGAGAGGTCTCATTAGAATGAACCTTGGCTTAAGTAGATTAAGTTGTGAGTGGGCAAAACACCAAAGCTCCCAGATTAGCTAAATCTGTCTTCCAACACCCGAGTACTTGCCTATACAGTTCTGGATTCCCCAGGTCCCTTGCCCCACAGCTACTCACCACCACCACCACCTACCCACTAGCTTTGCATGTTTTCTCCCCGTTCCATCTGTAGACCTCAGTCCCCAGGCTTCGGTCCTTGACTCTCATTTGCCCATCAACACTGCCCTAGTGTCACATTCACTGTCATCAACTCTGGAAATTATTATTATTATTTTTTTGCTTTTTGATCACACCTGGCAATGCTCGGGTTTCTCCTGGATCTGTTCTCAGGAATTACTCCTGGCAGTGCTCGGGGACCATATGGGATGCCGGGATCGACCGGCTGGCACAGGCTGGCTGCGTGCAAGGCAAAAGCTCCACCCACTGAACTATCACCCGGCCCCTGGAAATTATTCTTATGCCTCCACTTATGAACCTTCACCCGAAGAGTTCCAGAGTTGTTCTTGGGTGCTCCCTGACCCCACAGCCACCCCCGTGCCCCACTCCCACTACCTCCTACCCACTGCCTTTGCATAAATCGTTGGAGGGGCCTGTAGGCTTCCTGACCTTATTTGTAATTTTGCATCATTTGAGAGGCCTGGGGACCACCTTCGCTCACACACCCCAAAACTAAAGGACATGAAAAAAAAAAAAAACTAAAGGACATGCATAGCGTCAAATTTCATGGCACTCAAATCAGCAGTTTGAAACTGTTGTTGATCTGACCTTCGGTCCTTAAGGGAATTATGTTCTCTCATGAAACAGTTCCTTAGACAACAATTTAATTGTCTAAGAACCAAAAATGTGTTAAAACTCCAGCACATGACTCCTCTCTAATCCAGGAAGACAGGCAGAGGCTGTTGTTGTCTGTGGAGTGGTTTCATGTGGTTGTGCTGTTTAGACTATTACTCATCAAGACATCTTGCTCCCAGCACGGACTTGTAATTATCTAAACTATTTAAGGGTATCATTTCTTTCTAGCCAGGACTAGAAGTATCTGTACGAACCTTCTCTGACTCTTCCACCTACCCATGTCATCTTGTTTTGACTTGGTGATCCGACCCTTCTCCTCACCCCTGGGTTTGCGATCTCATGACTGACCGACACAAGGAGCGTTGACAGGATGTGGGAAGTCAGAACTCTCTGAAATTCAACTCTGGAACTTGTGAGCTGAAGGTTCAGAAATGGAGGCATAAGAATCATTTCCATAGTTGGCAGTAAATGTGACCCACAGGGCATTGTCAATGGGCAGATGAGAGCTAAGGACAGAAGCTTGGGGAATGAGGGGGGCTACAGATGTAAGGGGGGACCAAAAGAAAGGGTTGCCTTGCCTGAGGTCAGACCAAGCCTTTCTGGAACGGGGGCATTTGGGTACCTGGCTTTGTCTATCCAAGCCATTTGCTGCTAACAGTGGAGACTTAAAACACTTGCTGAGGGGGCTGGGCAATAGCACAGCAGGTAGGGTGTTTGCCTTGCACGTGGCCGACCTGGGTTCGATCCCCAGCATCCCATATGGTCCCTCAACCACCGCCAGGAGTAATTCTTGAGCAAAGAGCCAAGAGTAACCTCTGAGCCGGGTGTGACCCAAAAAGGAAGAAAAAAAAAAAAACACTTGCTGAGGTACAGTCCTAAGGAAAAGAAGTCTATAGAAAGCATAGGGAAGGTTCTCTTCCCCTTTCCAGAAAGAAGCAGGGAGGCCTGGAAAGATAATGCAGCTGGGAAGGTGCTTGTTTTGCACACTGCAAACCCTGATTCTACTCCTGGCCACCCCATATGGTCCCCTGAGCAATCAGGACAGAATCAGGAGGAAGCCCTGAGCATTATTGGATCAGTGGGTGAGGTCCAAAAACTACTAAAGGAAGTAGTGAAATCAGTGTTGTGGGAGCCTTGGAAAGGGCTTTCAGAAAGAAATGGTCAAGAGGGTCGTGGACAACCAGGAATGTGCCACCAGTGCATGCTCTCGTTCTATGATGGACTGACTCGGATTAATGAAAGGTGAGATCGTCTTGTCATAGAGCTTTGTTCCAAATTGATTGCTGGTTTTCTTCCTGGAAAAAGAAAGGACTGGCACACTCATGTAGAGACAGAAATTGCTCTTGAACTGACAGAATATTTGTCTGGTCTTGTGCCAGCAGATGTTTAAAGAAAAGGTGACTTTTGTGAAGTCAGTTTGGTAGTGTGGAAGGGACAGAGCACATTATTGGGACAGGAGAAGAATAAGAAGGAATAAAAGCAATGATGCAAGATTTGGAAATCAGCAACAGCGACCCCTTTCCTACCCAAGGGCCTAGTTATCCTAAATCTCAAAGAATTCCGACTAGTTAAACGTTCAAGTTAGAAAGAGAATGGCAGGTAACTAATGGCCCACCTGATCTTCCTGTGTTGCGACAGAATTTTCCACCAGTCTCTCTATGCTGCAGACAGCATCCGATGAGCTGGAGGGGTTCCTGGCTCTACCTCCCACCCGTATCTTTTTTAAAAACTTTGGTCCTATTTGCTTCTGTCTATATGAAGCAATATATTTAATATTGTTAAAGGACTGTCTTCCCGTCCATCATAGATTTGCTCGAGCGGGCACCAGTAACATCTCCATATGACCTGTCTCATACAAGTAGAGCCCAATGGCACCTGCTTGCTCCAGGAACATAAAGAGCCTCAAACCATTCCATCAGGTCATGGGAATGAGGTCTATAATTGTTACTGGTATTTGGCATATCAAATACGACACAGGTAGCTTGCCAGGCTCTGCCGTGAAAAAGTTTTTTTTGCTTTTTGGGTCATACACGGCGACGCTCAGGGGTCACTCCTGGCTCTGCACTCAGGAATCACTCCTGGCGGTGCTCAGGGGACCATATGGGATTCTGGGGATTGAACCTGGACCGGCATAGGCCTGCCACGTGCAAGGCAAACATCCTACCCGCTGGGCTATCACTCTGGCCCAATAGGAGGACAGGTTTAGCTATTCTGGGAGTTTTGTTGTTTTGCCCACTCCCAGCTTAATCTATTTAAGCCAAAGGTTATTCTAATGAGAACTCTCTTGTATGTAAATACTGTTAGAGGGTGTGGCAGTTACAGAAGTCACCTTGATTGAATAACTTCTGACTTATACATCTACTAAGACTTCTATGTTTTCTAGATTGGGCACAGCTCCTCTTTATACCCACTGCACCCAGCGTGGGACAGTTAGAATTTACCAGGAGACTACCACCCTGGCTACGTTGAGACTATAGGAAGACTATAGGAAGGACCATACTAGTTTGCTTTAAGCAGGCGAGTGTGACCCTTTCAGTACGAGAACAAGATACTCAGAATCACCCTGGTGCAGATAATAATAAGGACCTGTGGATACCATCTAGATTACATGAAGCTCATGAAATTAAGATGTATTACTTTATATCAGCCCCCTCTCTCTCTCTCTCTCTCTCTCTCTCTCTCTCTCTCTCTCTCTCTCTCTCTCTCTCTCTCTCTCTCTCTCTCTCTCCAGTGTTTTACATAAGAGATAATCTTGGTAGAAAGGATTAGACCTTGGCATAACCTTTGTTTATACCTGCAATAGGGTGTGGCACTACACTCTGTTTAGAGTTCTTTGTTGACATGACCCTCCCTGGATACTTTGGTGTATATAAGGGGACTGACTTGAGGCCCCTTCGGACTTTGGGCCTTTTTGCTTTCAGCTTTTGGCTCTTCAGCTTACAGCTTTGGCCTTTTAGCTTTCGGCTTTTGGCTCCTGTGGCTTTTTGGCTCCTTGGCCTTTTGCTTTTGGCTTTTGGCTTTTGCTCTTTGGCCTTTTGCTCCTTCTTCTGGGTAGGACTCAGCTCAGGTGAAATCCTCTCTCTTTGGTGGGAGATTTAGGCTCTTTTGTATGGTCTAAGTTCAGACCAGAGCTAGAGTTTGTTCATTACATTGGAGTGCTGTGAAAGAGCTTTTGTACTATTAAAAGCCTTTTTTGGAACTGCACCGGACTCTTGAGTTTTCATCTGTTCTCCCGGCGTCCTCGGAGGTAGAAGAGAACTTCTGTCCTGACACTGTTGGGGACCCCAGCGGCCTTCCCTGACATAATATTCCTTTCGTTGTTTTTGGATCTCAATTTTTAATATTATAACTTTGAGCTTAACCCCTTGTTAAGTATGTGTGATTTTTAGTCTTTGGTTTTTTTCTTAACCACGCTCATCAACATTATTCAAAGTCTGCAAAAAGGTTGTCGTTTGTTTTCTCTTTTCACCAGTGGCCACTGTAACACCACAGCCCACCCTCAGCGTCCTGCCTCACTCCGGCTGGACTACTGTGTTCTCCAAATGGAGCCAGAGCTCCCCTGCTTCCATTCCAGACCCCAGATCCCAAGGTCCCCCACGCCCTTCACTTTCTCCACCTGTTGAGAGTCTCCGCCTTTTTAACCCCCCCAAACTCAGAAACTTCCAGAAGGTCCAGAAGGCGCAGGACTTACCTTTCTGTCTGATAGCATCAGATAGCTTGGGTCTACAAGTGTGTCTGCCTCTTTTAGGCACTGGACTTACCTGCCTCAGTATCAATTTCTCTTCTTTCTCGCTGCTCCACTACCTGCTCTCCAGTGCTCCCACACAATAGTAAGTGTTCATTATTGTTAATAAGATACTTATTAATCTCATCAATCAAATATTTAACACCCTTTAGCTGTTCCTTGTGTTGGCAATGTATGTTATCTTATTTCCATTCTTTGCTGAACAAAGGGATTTCTCTATACTGGAGTGCTTAATTTTTGTTTGGCTCAGACAGCCTTTAAGTTCTTCTTGTTTTGTATGTGTGATTTTTTAGTTTTGATTTACTTTGTTGAGTTGATGATTATTGGGGTAAAAACCAGCAGTCACCATGTACTAGCAATGTCACTAGCAATGTACAAGCAATCTTCTTGGTTGAAGCTCTTACAAGCTGAGAAATGGATAAATAAAATTGGTCTGTCCAAATTAGGGAATATTATTCAGTGCGAGGGAAGGAATGCAGTATTGACGCATGCCATGAAAGTCTTGAAAATGTTATTCTAAGCGAAAGAGATCAGGGGCCAGAGTGATAGTCTAGTGGGTAGGGTGTTTGCCTTGCACACTGCCGACCCGGGTTCAATCCCCAGCATCACATATGGTCTCCCAAGCACTGCCAGGAATAATTCCTGAGTGCAGAGCCAGGAACAACCCCCAAGCATCGCAGGGTGTGACCCAAAAAAGCAAAAAAAAAAAAAGGGAAAGAGATGGTATATCTTTCCATTCCATGTCTAGAATTTGTGTTGGGGGTTGGTGATGTCTGAAGCAATAGAAATTCTTTTGAGAATGATGAAAATATTTTTACAATGAGTGATCTTTTCACAGCCTTGTGGCAACATGAAAACCCACTGAATATTGTATTTTACAAAGTGGATTTGGGGATGGTTCTGGCTGAATACATGTGAGACATGCCAAAGGCCAGTGTGCCAGTCCCAACATCTCATGGTCATCTGTGGCTGGGAGCAACCCTGAACATTACTGGGTCGGACCCAAAAAAAAAAGAACAAAAAAGTTAAATTTGTGATATTTGAATTATATCTCAATTTTAAAAGGATAATAAAAAATTGTTCATTATTTCTCTCCAGTATTCTAAATCATTTCTGAAATGTTTTCCAAAGGGCGGGTTTAATTTCCATTACTTGTCATTCTTGCTAGATCTCAGATTTGCTGTTTTCTAAAACTTTCTACATTTGACGGATCTATCTTCTTATTCTGTCTTAAGACAGAATATAAATATTCTGTCTTATTGTTTAGGCAAATGTGTTTAATGACGAGTAATACTATTTTTTAAATTTTTTATTATACCACCATGAGATATACAATTACAAAAGTGTTCATAATTGGTTCTGAGTCATAGAGTGTCCCAGCACCCATCCCTCCACCAGTGCCCCATTCCCACCACCAATATCTCCACATTCCCTCCCACCCACTCCCAGCCTGTCTCTATACCAGGTACCTTTTATTTTCCTCTCTCCCTCTCTTTATCTCTATCTCTGTCTCTGTCTCTGTATCTCTCTCTTCTTTTACACATTGTGACTTGCCCTGTAGACATTTATGGTTTATCATGTAAATCTATTTGTTTATATTCAATGGTGAGTTCTAGTCTGGCATTACCATTTCCCACACTTAGTAGAACACTAGTTTATATTTATATCCCTTTAATGAATGCATTCATTCTATATCTATCCTTTTCCTTCTGACTAATTTCACTCAGCATGATAATATCCATGTCCATCCATTTGCAGGTGAATTTCATTATTTCCCTTTTCTGACAGCTGCATAGTACTCCATTGTGCAGATGTACTACAGTTTCTTTAGCCAGTCCTCTGTTCTCGGGCACTTAGGTTGTTTCCAGATTCTAGCTATTGTGAATAGCGCAGAGATGAATAAAGAAGTACAGACAGTGTTTCTGCTATGTGTTTTTGGGTTTCCAGGGTATATTCCCAGGAGTGTAATACTATTTTTGAACAAATGACTTTTGTTCCTTTAAAAACATTGATGAAGTAACATGGTTATAATAATTGTGTTAGTGTTTATACTTTTGATGTACTAAGCTATTGTTCCACCACCAAGCCCAGAGACCCTCCACTACTCTTCTTAGGTCACTTCTCATAGACCCCTTCCTTCTGTTCACCCCATGCCCCATCTTGGTCACCTCGGTTCTATTGTCAGGTCAAATGATGTATCATTAGATACTGTGCCTTCCCATATTGTGTTTATTTATGGACCACATACAAGTGAGATTATCTGGCATTTGCCCTTCTCACTCTAACATTTTGTTTAATTTGATCACTTCTAGTTCCATCCAAGTTGTAGAAAAGCGCAATACCTTCCCTTCCTTTCCCTTCCCATTCTTTTGCTTTATTTTTTTTCTTCCCTCCCCCTTCCCCATCCCCATTCCCCACTCCTTTGGGGTCACACCTGGCAGTGCTTACCTCTGGCATAATATTCCTTACTCCTTACCACTCTATTACAACTTACTCCTTCCTCTTTTCTTATACCTGAGTGTTGTTCCATTGTGTACATATGCAACAGTTTCTTTATCTGCTTATCTGTTTTGGGGCCTTTGGATTCTTTTCAGATCTCGGCTATTGGAGATAATGCTGTGTGAGCATAAGTGTGCAGGTATCTTTTTGAATAAATATTTTAGTATCGGGATAGATGCCAAGGAGTGGAATTCCAAGGTCATATTATTAGAATTCTCCATACTGTATTCCATAGAGACTGATCAGATGGCAGCAAATGAGGGTTTTTTTTTTACCACAACCTGATCAGCGCTGGTCAGCTCCAGGAATTTTGATAGGGGCCATTGTTACTGGTATGAGATGATGAAATCTCATTGTCATTTAGGGATTTTTTTTTTTTTTTACTGTTTCAGTTTCTTTACTGGAATTGGTTTGTTCAGGTTTACTGCTTCCTCCTGATTCGGCAGGCTAATGAGGACAGTCTAAAATTTCATTCATTTCTTTTTGATGCCCCATAAAGTTTTCAGAGTAATTGTTTATGATCATTTGTATTTCTGAAGTAGCTGTTGTAACTTCTCTTTCTTTTTTCTTTTTTTCTTTTCTTTTTTTTTTTTTTTTTTTTGCTTTTTTGGGTCTACCCTGTGATGCTCAGGGGTAACTCCTGGCTCTGCACTCAGGAACTACTCCTGGTGGTGCTTGGGGACCATATGGGATGCCAGGGATCGAACCCAGGTCGGCTGCGTGCAAGGCAAACGCCCTACCTGCTGGACTATCACTCCGGCCCCAGTAGTGGGCGTCTAAAATACTGAAAAGCAAGTGGAAGTGGGGAGTGTGCTGAGTAAACAGGTTCTGATCGATGCAGGTTCAATTCCGGCATCCCATTTGATCCCCTGAGCACGGCCAGCAGTAGTTCCTGAGTAACGCCTGAGCATCGCCGGGTGTGACCCAAAAAAAAAAAAAAAAAAAAAAAGCCCACTACTGACGTCTGCTCTCAGCCTGCCGGAGGTCTGTGCCAAGTGTGAACCTCTCTTCTGCTGCTTGCACTCCCAGCACACAACTCCTTCCTGGGGTGGATGTCGAGATCCACTGAAACTGTTAGAACTTCGTCAGGATCTGCATTCATTGGTGAAGGTTTTGCTAAGGAATGTGCTAGACAGCTTCACCTTCATTCTATCCTCTTAGCACCCCATCATGATGTAGGGGTGTGTGTCCTAACAGGTCAACTCTGTGATCTGCGAACAGAGTTGCATGCAAGGGCATCCCACCCGTGACCACAAGTCTCCTCATTTTATAAAGAAACCCTGACTTTCTTATTCCTCTAAAGCCCTCAGCCAGAAAGACATGCCTTGCATGTGGCTGACCTCAGTCCAATTCCGGGCACTGCATTGGGTCCTATGAGACTGCCATGAGTAGATCCCTGAACATATAGTTGAGTAAGCCATGAGCATCACTGCATGTGGCTACCCCCAAACAAATAAATCAAATAAAACAGGGAGCATCTCCTAGGTCAGAGAGGTCACTTTAGTTAGGACCCTGCAATCGCTCTTAGCTTGGTCCTAGACCACTCTTAAACTCTCCCCCGGGGGACCGTCACAATTCTCCTGTGTCTGTTCTTTTCTGCTCTGGGACCTTTGTGGCTGTTACTTCTTCAACTGAGTCCCCCAATTCCTTTAACTAACCGCCATTCTGCCCTTAGGACTTGAATCAGATTCAACTCCTTTGTGATCTTACTTCCAGTGGCTCCCGTACTCCATACACTGTGTCTCTGTCTGTGTCTCCACTTCTGCCCTAGTGAGTAAGACTAATTGTTTAAGTGCCCCTTTTTAATTGCTTGTATTCATCACTAGATTGGGAATGTCAAAGGTGGAGAGGGCCAGTCATGCTCGACTTTGGGTCTTAAGCACTTAGGACTTGACATGAAACCCATTTCATGGAGCTAATCATTGAACAAATAAAGATAAATATGTCTGCATCACTAAGTATATCCATTGCTAATTAAAGAAGGGTCTGGGGCACAGACAGGAGCCAGGATTGTCAGGTTCATTCCCAGCATCACTCCTTGCTTCCAGACTAGGTCTCTGTGCCTCAGTGGATATTGATATTACTTCATTCTCGGGCTTGATATGAGGATAAAATGTGATAGTACAGATAAAAAGCCGTATGTCAATAAAAGCTTTGAATTATGTAAGATCTCAAGGACTACACTATGGTGACTAAGTAAAAATGAAAGCTGAATTACCCAGTCAACAAAGTTCTTACTTTCTTCAAGACTTGAGGGGGAAAAAAAGTTCACCATCTAATGGAGAAGATTGTATGATTTTTTTTTTTTTGGGTCACACCTGGCAATGCTCAGGGGGTTACTTCTGGCTCTGCACTCAGGAATTACTCCTGGCGGTGCTCGGGGACCATGTGGGATGCTGGGGATCGAACCCAGGTCGGCCTCATGCAAGGCAAATGTCCTACCCCGGGATTGCATGATCTTTTTGCAGGGTTACTGACCCTCACTCCTTGGTAGTTCAGTGTAAATATTCTAGTATTTAATGACAAAATCAATCAGATTTCTTTGAACGATTATAAATAGTGCTATTGTAACCTGTCAAACACTGTACAGAACTTTGAATGACTGTACTGAGCTGAAGGCCCAGCAAGCATTTGCAAGTCTCCATTGTACAGGATTTCATTCCCCATTTTTCTCTTTCAAAACTAGTTTTCTGTCATAGTTTAGGTACCATAGTTAAACAATAATATTAAAGTTTATGGTTTTGGTGCACTCAGTTACAGCATCCCACCACCAAATGCCCAAGACCCCAAGACCACTGTCCCTATGGCCCCTCTTTAAGACTGTGTCCTTACAAGAAGAGCCCTCGCATTCCGAACATAAGGAGACAGTAGCACTCACAGCGGAAGACCGAAGACACTGTATGGACTAGGAGCCATTTTCAGGAGAGAGACTAAGAGACTGAATTAATGGAAGAGCATAGAGAGGTTTATTAGAGCATAATGCGACTATTTGGAGGGGGCATACTCGGCGGTGCTTGGGATGACTCTTGGCTCTGCTCTCAGGGATCACTTCATTGATCTCAGGGATCACATTCACCAGGGAGCCCCTGGTGCACTCAGGGAATCATATGGGGTACCGGGATTGAACCCAGATTGGTTATATGCAAAGGAAAATTCCCTACTTGATGTATTATGGTTCTAGCCCCCATAATGCAAACTTTTAAGAGGATTTAAAAAATTTAAAAGCATTTTTTTAGAATTAAAATTAGAAATTTATTATAGTAATGTTTGAGAACCAAACTGATACTGGGAATGGGTATCCCAATGATGTAGAAAAAAAATAAAACCAAGAATACTAACATGAAAAGAAGTGATTTTTTTTAGAGTTATTGGTTTTAATATTGGAACTTTGTTATCTAATCAATTCAACTCTAGAATTGTGTCAATGGTTGTTGTTTGTGTACATTAAAACTAAAAAAAAAAAAAAGCTTAAGCTTAGTAAATGTGAAAGCGCAAAGATCTAAGGCATAAAAAGCCAAGTAAGCAGACACTGATAGTGTTGTAATTGGAGTTCCAGAAAGAAAGAAGAGAGAAGATAGAATAAGCTAAAGAAATCCCTGCTTATTCAGGTGTTATTCAGTCCCTGGTGAGAATAGTGAAGCAATATGCTCATACAAAGAAATTTCCCTGTGAAATTTCTGGCTTATATAAATGTAAGACTAAACCACCGCTAAAAACAAGTTGCTGGTAAAGAGAAGAGAGGTGGAGAGTCTTGTATAATAAATATATGATAGTTCTCTGCTTTGTGGTGAAAAAAAATTGTCATCTAAAATATTAATAATTAGTCAAAACGTAATTGTAGGGGCAAAGAGAAGACATTTGGGATATGCAGGTCTTAAAATCTATCACTTGGGCACTGCAAAGGAATTTAATCAAGAAAGTTTGCTCAGGAGGCAGGATTGGGAAGAGGGGAGGAGGCGGCTCACTGGGTGGGGGACATCGACATGGGCAGTGGGTTTGGAGATGTTGGAGACATTCAGAGTTTTAGACACTGAATGTCTAAAATTCAACGGCTTTGTAAATTATGGTGAATGTATACAAAGTTTTCAAGAAAATAACTCCAACAAAAATCTCTGCATGGGAGAAGACAAAATAGAAAAAAAATGGTAATGAATAATGAACTTTACGTTAGTTATCGCCATGAATGATGCTAGCATGACATGCAATAAGAGTTTGTGGATTAGAGACCAGGGAGACAGTAGAGTGGGTAGCGCACTGTACTATGCGACTAACACAGATTCATTTCCTGACACCACATATGGTCCCCTGAGCTCTGCCAAGAGTAATGCCAAGTGCAGAGCCAGGAGGAAGCCTAAGCATCCCCAGGTGTCCACACCTCCCCCCAAAAAGAATTTGTGAATTAGATAAGATTTATTATATTTGGAAATAACTTTTTTTTTTTTTTTTGGGTCACACCCGGCGACACTCAGGGGTTACTCCTAGCTCTGCACTCAGGAATTACTCCTGGCGGTGCTTGGGGGACCATAAGAGATGCCAGGGATCGAACCCGAGCAGGCATGGGCGGCCGGCCGTGCAAGGCAAGCGCCCTACCCGCTGGGCTATCACTCTGGCCCCAGAAATAACCTTAATAACCTTAGCTCAAAATTTAAGTTATTATAGTAGTGGAATATGAAAGAAGAAAATGAGGAAGTAGAAGTATTTTCAGTTGGCTGACTAGAAATGAACTCAAAGAGAGAACATACACAATAAAGCAAAGATGTAAAAAATATTGGTATATAAGGGAGAAGGAACATAAAGACATAGTGATTTAGGAGTGGATTTATCATAAATGATTTATACACTTACCCCAATAAAGACCAAGAATCTACTTACATGACCAAGCCATGAAGAAATGTGCTGGTGCAAAGAGCCAGAATCCTATAAAGTGCAAAGGGGACAGATGAGAGAAACTAGATGTACTAAAACAGTCTTCCTGGTTTTATGAAGGGAGCTAGGAGAGTACAGAGCACTCGAGCAAGACTGAGCATCAGACTCAACCACAAAATCATGGTATCTGTTGTAACTGGAAATTACTACAATTTAGTCTATGCTTGACTTTCTCCCCCTTCTGCAAGGCACTATGTTGTCATTATACAGCATCAATCTAATAGGACTTAGAGGCCAGCATATAGCAGGTAAGAGACATGTGAGTCTAAATTGAGAATTATATCCATGAAAGTAGAAGGCGCTGCCAAGGTATTAAAGTGTAAATTCCCAAAGTTCAGGGATTTTGAGAAGCACCTGTGTCTTGTTGTTGATAGAAAGGGTTGGATTCCTGTCAATGCACAGTAAGAATTCATGAAATGTCAACTACCCATTGTGAAGTGAACATCTTATCCATTAGGTCATGCATACTTAGCAGGACTCCATCAAAATGTCCTAAAGCCACCGGTTAATTAATAAGCCCAGCTGACTCACACTCTCATTGTGCCTACTTCCTCAAACTCACCTTTTCCTTGACACATACCTATGATCTCATGGGGGAATTCCTTAAGCCAGCACAGTAGAGATAACTGCATGTTCTAGCACCAGGGAAAGAGAAATCTATGCCCATTCTGCCTCTTTAAGAATGCAATCACAGTTTTGTTTTGTTTTTTCATTTTCAAAAACAGAGACCCTGTGACCAAGGGTTAGTGTCGGGGGTCCTGGCCAGCAGCTGCCAGCACGAATGAGGGAGACCTAGATCTTGCTGGACTTCATCCCTGTGAAAAGGGATAACTAGATGTACTAAAACAGTACATCTAGTACTGTTTTTAATATTGTAACTCCTGGGATGACTCCTGGCTCTGCTCTCAGGGATCACTTCATTGATCTTAGGGATCACATTCCCTGGTGCCCAAAGCAGGTGTTTTTTGGAAAGTAGGTGCATCCATTTCTAGGGTTTCTCCTAAAGCCTGAGCACAGCTCCCTGTTCACATGAATAGGAGCAGCTCAGAAGTTTGTATGTGCGTGATGAAGGAAGGCAAGTCAAAGGAGAGTAGGGCTGTGTCTGTCTACTAATGAATCTCTTCCTTTGCCCCATCCATTGCTACTCTCCTTCCTTATCCTCTTCCCCTGTCTGCCTCTCTTCTCTTCGACCATTTCCCCTTCTCTTTTCAGACCAGGGATAGTTTGAATAAGCCCATGGAACCTTCTGCAGAATCCTAGTCTCTTTCCAAAAAGTCTCTAGGCGCTGGCCTTGCAAGCTGCTGACTCAGGTTTGATCTCTGGCAACACACAAGGTCTCCCAAGCCCTGCCAGAAGTGATCCCTGAGTGCAGACCCAGTAGTAAGCCCTACGCACTCCCAGGTATGTCCCGGAACCAAACCAAATTAACAAAATCAACCAAGAGTCTCTGATAGGGCCAGAGAGAGATAGTTCTGAAGACTGAGCATTTGCAGAAAAGTCTAAGTTTGATCCCTGACATCTGTGGTTTCCAGGCTCCACCAGGGGTAAATCTTAAGCAGTGAGCCAGCAGTAGCCCCTGAACACTCCTGGCCATTGACTCCCAAAACAAAAACAAACAGAATCCTAGGTGATGAAAGCAAGCAGTTCTTGTTTTGTTCTCTTTGTTTTGTTTCGGGCCACACCCTGTGATAGCAGGGGTTATTCCTGGCTCTGCACCCAGGAATTACTCCAGACGGTACTCAAGGGACCATTTGGGATGCCAGGGATTGAACCTGGCTTGGCTGTGTGCAAGGCAAACACCCTATCTGCTCTATTTCTCTGGCCCCAGAGCAAGGCTTTTTATGGGTAGCTGCAAACTTTATGTTCTCAAAAAAAAAAAAAAAAAAAAAAAAAAAAACAAGAGAAAGGAAAGAACAAGAACTGGTGGGCCCAGAGAGATAGCACAGCGGGGGAAGGGTATTTGCCTTACATGTGGCTCACCCAGGTTCAATCCCGGTATCCCATATGGTCCCTCGAGCACCGCCTAGAGTAATTCCTGAGTGCAGAGCCAAGAGTAACCCTTGAGCATTGTATGGCCCCCAAAGAAAAACAAACAGAAAAGAACTGGTAAGAGTTAAAACCCCATTTTAATTTACGAAAGTATGGCAAGACAGGCGCTCATAGACTGTTGGTGGTACAGTTATATAAATAAAAATTTCATCCTAGAAAGGTAGTACAGTGGGTAGGGCACTTGCCTTGCCTGAGACTAATCTGAGTTTTGATCTCCGGCATTCCATATAATCCCACATGATCCTCCATGCACTGCCAGGAGTAATTCCTGAATGCAGAGCAAGGAATACAAAACCCTTGAGCATCACTGGATGTGGCCCCCAAAACAAACAAGCAAAAAATTTACAAATCACATTTATTAGACCTAATAGCTTCACTTCTAAGAATTTATTCTTCCAATATTCTTATACATCAAGCAGAATTTTAATTGATTAAATTTGAAATTACATTTTTTCATTCCATTCTTTTAAGGAATATCATTAAAGAAGACACCAATGGAGAAGGAGCAAGCCACCTTTGGGATGCTCTGTGGCCAGTTTTAAGAGAGACCCCATGTGGAAACAACTGTCCAGATCAGGAATAGATATGAGGCAAGAGACTTCTTCCAGCAAACCTTCTCAGACTTCCCCAACACATCAGCGTTGATGACACTCCCACATCCCCGGCAGATCGCAGCCAGCACTCCCTCTAGCTACCCACTAACCATTCCTGGGACCGGGCCAGAGCAGAGCGGGTAGGGCGCTTTGTCTTGCAGGCACGACCTGCGTTCAATCCCGGCATCCCATATGGTTCCCCCAAGCACTGCCAGGAGTAATTCCTGAGCGCAGAGGCAGGAGTAACCCCTGAGCATCACGGGTGTGACCCCCAAAAATCACTAGCCATCCTTTCCATGAGTGTAAGTGGATGAAGAGATGGTGACTGTGTCCTGGGATATGCCGAGCAAAAAGTGATTGACTAGCAGTTGCTCCTTCCAGAGAGGCATGCCCTGATGGGCTGCAGAGGGGATGCCAGAGCACTGTGCAGAGAGAACACTTCAGCTTTGGGCCTGAAGCAAGAGAGGACTCCTCTTGCCACTTCTTTTGGGCAGGACAACCTGTAAAGAGCATTGCCAGGGATTCAGGAGCATCGCGCCAGAGCACATTCATTACACACCCTAGCTCGTGTCAAGAGACCCGGAGTGCCAGCCTCCCTCTGCGCTTTCCACTTCCGCCTTGGCTGTGGCACCATCTTGCCTTGCCAGGGCTGATGTTCTTGAGGCTGAAGAGGCCCTCTCGCAGCCTTCAGATGCTTCATCTAGGGGACCTAGAGACTAGGGGATCTAGTCTCTTTGTTTCTCAGGGCTGTAGGAAGAAGCTCCTCTTAGGCTGGGGATGGGGAGACACGGAGTTAACTTCACCCGTGTGCTTTTAGGCTCTTCACCGCATTCACCTGAAGAGAAGCAGGAGCTGGGCAGTCAGACCCCACCATGAGGGCTGGCCGCTGGGCACGATGGCCTTCTTGCTCATGCCCAGCGCATCTTTCTGTCATCTTAATAAAAGTTCTGGGATCCCAGCGATAGCACAGCGGGGGAGGGTGTTTGCCTTGCACTCGGCTCACTTGGGTTCAATCCTTGGCACCTCATATGGTCCCTTGAGCACTGCCAGGACTAATTCCCGAGTGCAGAGCCAAGAGTAGTAACCCCTGAGCATCGCCAGGTGTGACCCAAAAAAGGAAAAAAGATTCTAAGCTAGCCGCCATACTTCTGAAAGCCCCGCGGCCACACGCACCTTCCACATTCGCCACCTTATTGACACACACAGACCGTGCTCCACCAAATCCTGGGAGAGCGCCCGCCAAGCTGCTACAATGTATGGAATCACCAGTCCCCTCAGCTGAAAACCCCGAGCACCCACGGGTGGCAGGTGAGCTGAGTATCCTGGCCAGCCCAAGCTCGGCAACTAGCGTCCACGCTGCACACTGCAGCTACCCCCAGGGCTCGGCTACACCACTTCTAGAATATTCTTCGCAGAGGCGCCAATCTGAGACTTATTTCAGGTACTTGGTGCTCAGACTGAGAACTCTGGTGGGTTCTTTTGGAATCTGGAAGGGGAGCCTCCCCCCCACCCCCCACCCTCTACTTCCAGAAGCCCCGGCAGTCTCACAACACCCACGGCCACGGCCAGGCCGACCCACTGGCCCAGGACATAGATCTTGAAGTCTCTGGATCTAAGGCCACAGATGCCGGACACCTCCTCAAGCAACAAGCAGCTTAAGAAAGTCTTAGACAAGGTCTTAACAACCCTGCAATCAGATAAAAATAATTTTCACTTCAATTTATTTTCTATCACTTGTCCTTGTCTTCCCGTTGTTCATCGATTTGCTCGAGCGGGCACCAGTAACATCTCCATATGTCCTGTCACATGCTAGTGTAGTCCAAGGGCATCTGCTTGCTCCAGGAGCATGAAGAGCCTCAAACCATTCACTCAGGTCATGGGAATGAGGTGTATTATTGTTACTGGTTTTTGGCATATCAAATACGACACGGGTAGCTTGCTGGGTTCTGCCGCGCGGGTGGGATACTCTCAGTAGTGGGCTTTCATCTCTTGCATTTACTGATGAACTGGGGAGAGATCTGCTTTTCTCTTGGGTGGAGCTCTGACGAGCTGTGAAGTCCGGATGTTGAGAATGACTGCCCCTCATGGTGTGGGGATTCCTCTGGCTTCTTGCAAGGCTCTATTGGGATGGTGGGCCAGGGCTAGAACCCACCTTCCCTCCCGAGTGCCTCATGACCTATTGCTTTTATTTATTTATTTATTTATTTTATTATTATTTTTTTTTGCTTTTTTTGGGTCACACCCGGCAATGCTCAGGGGTTTCTCTTGGCTCTTCACTCAGGAATCACTCCTGGCAGTGATCAGGGGACCATATGGGATGCCGGGGATCGAACCAGGGCCGGCATGAGCCGGCCATGCAAGGCAAGCGCCCTACTGCTGGGCTATTGCTTTGGCCCCTACCTATTGCTTTTAATACTGCAGCTTTGTCATCTAATTGATTTTAATTCTAGAGTTATTCAACAGTTGTAGCATTTTTCTACATTTAAGATAAATAAGTTCTAAGCTCAGTGAAGACCAAGACCATAGGAGCCTCATCTAGAAAAATAGAGAAGGCTGGTGCTTTATATTAACCTCATTCCCACACTTCCTGTCACAGATGATCTAGTTGTTCATTAAGGGGACACGGTGATTGCTTGGAAGAGCATGTCATTTCCTGATTTTTGTAGACTGAACCTTCTTTATCTTGATCCACTGGACCCACTTTATGGTTCTCTGATAAATTTATTGACCTGGCTAGAATAGGAAAGTGGACAGAGGGTAGAAAAGAATAAATGTTGGAATCTAGAATACCCAGAGAGCAGGGAAATAATCAGTCAGAAAAAAATAACAAGGAATAAATGGTGACTTTGAGAGGCCCCAGGAGAATGAGGTATGGATGTGTGAGCATAGTTTTATCTGTGTTTATTGTGTGGACAGGTGTTTCCTCCGCCCCCCCATAACAAGTAGACTTTAATCCTAGGTAGAAGTCCAAGCCATGTCAATAGGGGTGGCTACAAAGAAATGAAAAGCAGTTGCCTAAGATTCCACATCGGCCCACAACCAAATTCTCACACTGCGGAACCACATTACTGGAGGAAATGGAGGTCAGGGTCCAGCCCATTATATAATAGAACAGACGCTGGTTCTTTGCAGTCGACAGCATCTTCCAGTGCTTCGGGAGCCTCAGGTCAGCTCTGTCAGCAATGGAGAGGCCTGACGGTTGCATGATGACACATGAGAGCACTCCATAGGTAATGGGTGGTTCAAAGATCACACCAAGTTGTCAGCCACTTGGCAACTCCCAAGAATTTCCTGCAGTCAGTCACTAGCTCTGTGTAGGCGGTCTTGAAGCCGATGATATAAAACACATCAAGTCGCTGAGTAGGAGAGAGGAGGAGGGAGAATGTAGATAAGAGACTCCTGCACGGCCTGTGGGCTTAGGAGAAGGATGTGGTCAGGGATTGTGGCTCCATGAACCTCTTCACTTATTTCAGTGAATTATGATGATGCCCTCAAGGGAAGGAGCTGAGGATCTGGTCTCACAGAAGCTTCTGAAGGCTGCATGAGGGGTACAGTAGTCCCGAGAACAGCAGCTATGACATCTGGTATGAGTCTCACAAGACATGGCCACCACTGATGGGTCAATAACACCCACAGCAACAGTTCCATGAGCTTCTTCCTGCAAGCCCCCACCCACCAAGAGTGATATCGGTGTCGAATGGTCACACTGCTCCACCTTTGTGGAATTGTAGAATAAGTGTGTGGTAGTGGAGAAGGTGAGCTTCCCTCCCAACGCCACACAGAACCAGGAAGAATGAGGGAGTCATATACTCTCAGGATCTCATCTCAGCTAAGTTATTTCATATTTATTAATCTATCTATCTATCTATCTATCTATCTATCTATCTATCTATCTATCTATCTATCTATCTATCTATCTATCTATCTATCTATCTATCTATCTATCTATCTATCTATCTATCTATCTATCTATCTCTATCTATCTATCTATCTATCCATCCATCCATCCATCCATCCATCCATCCATCCATCCATCCATCCATCCATCCATCCATCCATCCATCCATCCATCCATCCATCCATCCATCCATCCATCCATCCATCCATCCATCCATCCATCCATCCATCCATCCATCCATCCATCCATCCATCCATCCATCCATCCATCCATCCATCCATCCATCTATCTATCTACTTATTTGTTTTTTTGGGTCACACCCAGCAATGTTCAGGGGTTACTCCTGGCTCTGCCTTCAGGAACCACTCCTGGCGGTGCTCAGGGGACCATATGGGATGCCGGGGATCGAACCCCGGGCTGGCACAGGCCGGCCACATGCAAGGCAAATGCCCTACCCGCTGGACTATTGCTCCGGCCCCAGTATTTCATAATTGGATGGATATGGATAAACAGTCTTTGAGTTTCTTCATCT